>WNYA01000482.1:78829-153266 GCA_019512145.1 Engystomops pustulosus | reverse complement strand
TGTTTGCCCCGCAGCCCGGCTGGTCCTGCCCCCAGTGCACTTACATTAATAAGCCCACCCGCCCGGGCTGTGAGATGTGCAGCGCTGACCGTCCCGCAGACTACGTGGTGCCGCAGGAATATACACCGGATGAGACCGAGCGACGGCGGCTGCAGCAGGAGAAGGACAGCTATCAGCAGTACAAGAAGGTGAGCTGTTCTCCCCTGTTATCAGCCACTCTGCTTCTAGTACGGGATTGGTTAGTGTAGTGCAGCTCCCACAATGCATTGCATGATGTGTAATACATGGCAGGACATTACTGTGAATGCAGCTCTGGATGTGACTGGAGTCCTGATGTATCTCAGTATTTGGGGCTCTGGTGTAGTGTGGAGGCTCCAGGTGGTATAGAGGAGTCAGTGGCGCTGCCTGCAGCTTCATCTCCCCCTTCCCCATGATGGATCAGTACAGGATAAGTAATGTCATGTATGTACACAGTGACTGCACCCGCAGCAGAATAGTGAGTGCAGCTCTGGAGTATAATACAGGATGTAACTCAGGATCAGTACAGGATGAGTAATGTCATGTATGTACACAGTAACTGCACCAGCAGCAGCATAGTGAGTGCAGCTCTGGGGTATAATACAGGATGTAACTCAGGATCAGTACAGGATAAGTAATGTCATGTATGTACACAGTGACTGCACCAGCAGCAGAATAGTGAGTGCAGCTCTGGTGTATAATACAGGATGTAACTCAGGCGGATCAGTACCGGATAAGTAGTGTCAGGTATTACCGTGATGCCACCCAGCAGCAGAAATCATAGTATCATATATATTAAGGCTGGAAGGAGAAGCGAAGTTCCATCAAGTCCAACCTTCAGAAATAAATAAAGGTTATTCCATAACCGTAATTTCTTTCTCTCCAGAAAGGATCCGGCCTCTCTGAACATGTCAAATAAGAGTCGCCATAACAACCTCCTGACGGCAGGAGTGTCCACAGTCTCACTGCTCCGTACAGTAAAGAACTTGTTCTATGTTGGATGGCGTTAGAGGTGGATGCCGCCCTTGGTCCTGGAGCACGGCTGAGGTATAAAAAGATCTTTGGAGGATCCTTGTACTGCCGTTCAGGTTTGTACATTGTAATGAGGTCTCCCTCAGTCGGCTTTTTTCTAAACTTGAAATACTCCCAATTTGGTAATCGTGTCAGTTGTTTCTAATCCCCCCATTCCCCAATAATCCTGGTTGTCTCCTCTGCACCCGTTCAGCTCTACTATATCCATTTTATATACCTGGTGCCCAAAACTGTCCAACAATATTCATGTGTGTCTGACCAGGGATTTGTATAAGGGCAGACAGAACTAGTCTTTTATCATGAGAATAGTGAGTGCAGCTCTGGGTATTAAACAGGAGTAACTCCAGATCAGTCGGATAAGTCACTGTAATGTATGTACTTACACAGTGGACGGCACCAGCAGCAGAATAGTGAGTGCAAGCTCTGGACGTAAATACAGGATGTAACTCAGGATCAGTACAGGATAAGTAATGTCATGTATGTACACAGTGACGTGCACCGCAGCAGAAGACATATGGAGGGCAGCTTCGAGTAAATACAGCATAAGTTAATTGACACTTACCATCACTGTACATGACAGCACCCTCAATCTAGAGGGGAGGCGCCATAGACAACCTGGCCTTCCCAGGAATTATGGGTTGAAGTAGGGGAGCCCTTCCATATGGTTGACACAGTGGAGGCCGTCACAGTATCCAGTGAGCGAGAGAAATATGTAATCCTCACCGCGTGCCTGCAAACAAAAAGGGTCAGAAAAGCCATTACTGCATCGCCCCTTTAACATGAAGAAGAGTCTGCACTCTTCAGTTGATGATCTAGGGAATAATTGAGCAATCTTGTATCCTGAGCTGCTCCCCGTCTCAATACAAAGGATAAGGTAATCACGGGGGTGTTGAAGGACATGTAATGTAATAGAGGGATCAGGGGTGCATTGTACTGGGCCTGGATTGGCGATGTAGCTGAGGTCAGGGGCAAGAGCGCCGATGGCATGCTCATAGCTGCTTGGGTTGGGATCGGCTTTGGAAGTAATCGGACACGCCTTTTCCGGGACGGCGGAAACATCTCTCTAGTTGCATCTGAGTCATCAGAACTCAAACTGGCAGGATAATTGAGTACAATAGAGCGGCCCTGTGATTTAATGAATCAGACACCGGGCTGGAGGGCCCACTTACCCTCCTCAGTCGCACGGGTCTGGACTCGAACGCCTGTGTTGAGAAACACCCACCAGGTTCCTTGAAGGCGAGTAACTTCAATACGTGACAGGCGGCGCACACCTGCTTTAGCCACCTCATGAGGGCAGGGGACACTGCAAGGGCAGGAAGGGACAATATATCACAACATGGAAATCGTCTGGTCCGTACAGGTCAACAGGGTGCAGAGGGGGCTGCTGAAGGGGTCCATTAGACAGGACAACATTAGACGCATCTAGACACCTCATGGCTGCCCTCATAGTCAGCTTACTGAGATTCTGGTTGCAGATGTACATGACACACGTGACGAGAAGGCAGCTTTGCTCAGCTGCAGGGCAATTACCTGGCGTGATCCCGTGAGGAGGAGGAGAGAAGCCGCCGTGGCTCCAGGGGTAGCTGGAGCGTGAAGTTCAGCTCGGGGGCTTTTAACGGAATATGTGGAGAGCGAAAAACCACCGGCTCTCAGGCGGCGGCGATGACCCCGATGGTGGAAAGCGCCACACCTCCGCACCGAGGACAGAAGGAGAAAAAAACGGACATGTTGGCGAAATGGAGCCAAAAAAAAAGGTACACCTAAAAAAAAAAAATCTCTTTTCCTCATACACATTGACTGGGGTCCTAGGAGTAGATAGCGAGCAACGGTGAAAATACTGGTTGTACGGTTCAAGAATAGGAAGCTCAGGATGAAAGAAGTACAGCCGACGCTAGAGTACGGGGACATGAGGATGCAGATGACCCTGGGACCCCGGCACAGGGTAATTGCCCGGGTAGACTGGATGGGGGCCACTTATGACGTCTCCCAAAAAAAAAAGAAGCGGAAAGTACCTTATATTCACAGTAGATGTAGACAGTAACGCCCGAAACCCAGGAGGGGACGGGGCAAATAGGTCTTATTCCTTACCAATGGGACTAAGAATTTATAGGTGAAGAAATAGTTAAAGGGGTTATAGCGGTGTTAAAAAATACTTACGGGCCGGCATGGCTGGAGTGAGATACTTAAACATATAAACCGTACTACCTCATTCCGCGCCGAGGTCAGTCTTCTCTGTCGACGGTTGTTGGATTACAAGGAGCACAGGAGCTTCGGGCCGGCCGGAGGCTCCCATCCGAACACCATTCCCATAGCTACTTACAACGCGTGAGATAGGGAACGGCATGGGAGGAGCCGGCACCCATCGCGACTGAAGTTCCTGTGCGCCATTATAGACAATATATGGCACAGAAGTCCCACACACTTCTAGGCCCACGGATGTGGTAAGTAGCGAGCCACACAAGGTGATATATATAAACCAATATACCCAGCAGGGGGGGGCACGCACAGAGAGGGGGCGGCCCAGGGAATCACGGCTGGTGGGGAAAACATGGTGCCCAATGGCTGCTGGCAGTAAAATATTGTAGGAGTTCTTATGAGCAGATAATGCTGACTGTATAAACATCGCGCAGCAGCAGGAGCGTTTACACCCTACACAGCTCCACATGCCCTGTGTGGCTTGCAGCGCCCCCTCTGAACCATCCTTGTGATAAACGTTCTTAAATAACTGGGTGCAAACAGATAATCTGCCAGGTGACACGCGTCCTCACAACCAGGCAGATCTCCCGTAGTGTCCACACATCGCCACAAGGGGGGTTTCTATGGCGTGGAATCCACAGGTCCGGTGATGTGTACCCACACAAACATCCGATATCCACAACCCACATCAACGGAAGTCTATATGATAAAGGTGGTCATTGTCATTGCATGTCCCAGCAACTCAATGATAGGGGGTCTCAGCTGGCTTACTTGACTCAGGGTCCGTATCCGGGGCCCCATTCAGTAGTTGGGAGGGGTGGGGATGTGCTCTCCTGCCCCAGTTCGGGGTGCCCCATGTGGTTGTTGCATCAGGTACATTGCCGCACATTACTAGAGGCACATGCAGACGCTGCACGGATATTGTCCACATCCCTCCCGGAGCCAGATGCACATCCCCGGAAGCTCCCGGTCCTCTCCCGAGCGGCCCGGCCGGCCTCCCCTCTCTCCCAGGTGACTGCATTCTCCTCCGGGTCACAGCTCTTGTGCCCCCCGCCTCCTACGGGCCAGGTTTCCAATCAAACAATCCCCCATGCTGCCGCTCACCGGGGAGCACCGGCCAGGCCGCCCCGCCTCCGGAGCAGCGTCCGACCGCAGCGACCTCCAGTGTAGCATAGGACACGCCGCCTGCCATCATTTCCCGGCGTAGAAGGGAAGTCCCAGCTCAGACCCGCTACTGACCGCTATGACGCCATTTCCCGCCACCAGTTCTTACCACTCCTCATCAGTGGAAGGACACCGTGTTGCGCTGGGTGTAGCAGGCGGGCACGCGCCCTGTGGCTGTGCGCATGCGCGGGCCGTGATGAGGGGCAGAATGGAGGTGACTGTGGACTGCGGTGGCCTGTGGTCACGTGATCTGCTGGGGAGCGAGGGAAACGCTTCTTATTACTAGCAAAATGCCCAAACTCTGAGGAGGATTTATTTTCACATTTTTCCCCCATTTATTTGCAGAAATAATAAAATTGATTAGGTAGTGCCAGTTCGGGTCCTGCTACATGGTAACACCAGAACCTTGGAAACAAGACAGAAGAGTCAGCAAAATGTGACAGAAAATGATTGGAGGCTCCTAAGGGGACAGGGTCGAATCAGCCGAATGAATTGTCACATATTTTGGAGAGGGGTGCCTGGGGCCTGCTGTCTTGTTATTTTTATTGCTCATCCTAATGTCTTTGCAATTTCAGCGCACAGAAGCCTCCAATCTGGTCCCACAGAATAGCGGGCTCAAGGGGCGGAGGCTTGTACAAATTTCCGTAAACAAGGCGGTCAACTTACTCAATTTGGATGTCTTTGTCTTAGTGATGTCTCAAAAATGTTCTTTTGGGGACATTTTACAGTTGTTTTTTTGTTTTTTTAACACGTTCACACGTTTAGACAATTTATTGTCTTAAGGTGTTGGTTAAAAAAACCATCACGGTCCTTCCTCCCAAATGCTGATTTTTTTTATTGTTCCAGATCGTTAAGGGGGGTTTGTTTTCTGTGGACACATTGTTACTTCTTGGCGGCCACCATAATAATCTGTGCCATGTACAGGGAAGTAGGATCAGAAGGAAGAAAAATCCATTGTGGCGATAGGCTACTGATGAAAAATGAAGTTGCCCCATTTTGGATTGTTTTTAGGGCTCTCACTGTGGAGATCAAGATTACACCCCGGACTGTGACCAACGCTGGTGCATGGTGACTAGGAGGTCACCCCTTGGGGGGTGTGGTGTTAGGATATACTTCACATAGGAATAACACCATTTAGAAAATATTGGTTGATAACTTGTGAATCCTGCGTGTATTTGCGAGTGGGGGGAGTCAGGGATCGGGAAATTGAGGCATATTGGGCAGGAGATGAAAAATAAACAGTTGAAACCATACTATCATTTCTCCGATTTCATTCTAAGGCTCACCATCACACTGCAGTATATGGAAGAGCGTATATATGGCCGACGTATATAGCACGATTATATTATGTCCCCCATAGACAGCATGGCGCGTTGTGTACGGATCAGCACCGTTCCGTAGCGGGGAAAAGATAGGACTGATCTGTCCTGCCCGGAATACAACGCATGGCGCAATAACGTGCTATGGAGAGGAGCGAGTGGGGGTGAGCAGCGCTCGTTACGGCGGGCACACCACAGTCGTGTGAAATGTGGGCTTCTGTATCAGGGCTCTAGGTTTGTGTTGCGGGGCATTATTTTTGGGGAGTTATAAGCACCTACTGGGTCCTGGGCAGTATCATATCATGGTGGGATGGGGAAATACTAAGAAAATTTTGAAAACCTTACATAACCGGAGTGCCACATAAACACGACCGTAGCTACAAGACATAATCAGAACACAGGTGGAAAGTCCGCATCTACCAAAGTACGGCTACACCAGAAACAACGGCAGAGCTGTGGGGGGGTTCCAATGACGCCCCAGAGCTCATTTAATATTTATAACAAGCTTTATTTCTTTTTTGTTGGAAAACTGGCAAGAAGAAACGCATTCTCGGACAGCAGGACACGAGACCCGAGGTAAGTTGTAATGATTTCTCATTCCTTTGTAAAATTGGCGTATGACATTGCTTCAGGCATTCAAGAACATTGGGGCAAGAATTTATTTACGATCCCGGGAGTTGCGTTGTCCCTACGTGGATTTCGGGTCTGCCACAATCACATTAAGGTCGTTGCTCCAATCCTGCAGTGTGTGCTGCTGCGACGGGCCGCCGGAGTCACCTGGATCGCGCAATGACGGGGTAAGTAAATGGCCTTTGTACATTAATGTTAGTGGTAAATTAAGTGATGGTTTGCATTTTTGTTACTGAAAAAAAATGAAAAATTGCAAAAAAAAGTTTTTGTAAACATTACTTCATTTTCAAAGTTTGCCTACCACTGCAAATACATGCGTGCTACAGTTAATTGCCAGACGGGCCTGCGAGCTGATGAACCACGTCGGAAGAAGATGGCAGGCCAGGGGGCACTCGCACGGACCCAAGGGCGCGCAAGCAGGGGGGAACGGATCCCCCAGTAAGCATCACCGGTGGGGGCCCGTCCATGTGGGAACATACAGTTACAACCACGCCGCTGGCTATGCATATGGATAGGGGTTAGTGACACACCCAGGATTGAGGTGGTTCCGATCATGGGTGTTAGTGCCGGGTCGGGAGTGCGAACAATCCAGCCCATAACACCCAGCGAGATCTGTAGCCCCGAAACTCCTTTTGGCGCACTGCGTTATGAAAACTGCGTCAGCATTCAGAAGACGCAAGGATCCATAAGAACCATAAACAATGGAAGTCAAAGGTATGAATGAACTGTAAGATAAGACCAATCTGTGAGCATAACCCCAAGACAAGACCAAATCATGCACCAAACAAGGTGCGGGCTCAATATATAAAGGAGAAGAAAAGCATGGGTAGAGAACTAGAAAAATAGATTTGTAATTAGATGTAACATGATGAAGGGTCTTCCCCAGGCCTCAATTATGCCCAGAGGCCTAAGAGAACATAGGGCAGCGCACAACTGCAGTGATACTGCAAACTCTAAGGGCAGATTTACCTATCCGGTCAGTCGCGCCATTCCGCGGCGGTAATAATACTGTCCCCTATGTACAAGAATATAACTACTATAATACTGTCCCCTATGTACAAGAATATAACTACTATAATACTGTCCCCTATGTACAAGCCCTAAAATGAGATATTGAGTAAAGATTTCTTTCTTTCTGCTTTCAGCATTTACCGTACATTTGATAAGAACATCATGAACAAGCTCAGTCCTTATATAAGAGACGCCTATGAAATAAATGGTAAGTGCCTCAAACACAAAGAGAGAATCAGTGACACAAACATGGGAAGAGAATCACATGAATGGGCCTGGAACATTTGGGTTTTATAGGACCTTACCTACAATAGGCCAGCTTTACTTTTAATTAGACGTCTAGGTAAAACCTAAGGGGAACCCCCTTAACGATGAGCCTTCATAATTCGACTTATGTAATGGCTACAGATAACAGTGAAAACACAAAAATTGAGAGACTAGTTCCTAACCTTGCCACTAGGTGTCATGCGTGTACGGCATTTACCACCCTAAGGGCAAGCAATAAAGATCTGTTACAGCAGTGGTTCTCAACCTGTGGGTCGCGACCCCGGCGGGGGTCGAACGACCAAAACACAGGGGTCGCCTAAAGCCATGGGAGCCACGATTTGATTGCATTTTTTGGCACGAATACAATATTCTTGTGCATGGTTTGGGGTCACCGCAACATGAGGAACTGTATTGCGGGGTCACAGCATTAGAAAGGTTGAGAACCACTGTGTTACAGGATTAGGATAGAAACGGGAATGAATTTATACATTTCTGTGATTAGGACCGTCAGGCTTTCTCCTGATGGGCATTGTGCATGAATTTCAACGTGTGCATGATACTTGTATAAATGTGATGCACGAGAATCATAGTATCATAGTATATAAGGCTGGAAGGAGACGCAAGTCCATCAAGTCCAACCTTCAAGAATTAAATAAATGTTTTATCCCCATAACCCGTGATATTTTTTCTCTCCAGAAAGTCATCCAGGCCTCTCTTGAACATGTACATAGAGTCCGCCATAACAACCTCCTGCGGCAGAGAGTTCCACAGTCTCACTGCTCTTACAGTAAAGAACCTTTGTCTATGGTGCTGTGGGGGCACTGTTACTATATTGGCTACTGTGGGGCCACTGTTACAATACTGGCTACTGTGGGGCCACTGTTAAAATATTGGCTACTGTGGGGGCACTGTTACAATATTGGCTACTGTGGGGGCACTGTTACTATATTGGCTACTTTGGGGACACTGTTACTATATTGGCTACTTTGGGGACACTGTTACAATATTGGCTACTGTGGGGGCACTGTTACTATATCGGCTACTGTGGGGCCACTGTTACTATATTGGCTACTGTGGGGGCACTGTTACTATATTGGCCACTGTGGGGACACTGTTACAATATTGGCTACTGTGGGGACACTGTTACAATATTCATAGAATCATAGTATCATAGTATATAAGGCTGGAAGGAGACGCAAGTCCATCAAGTCCAACCTTCAAGAATTAAATAAATGTTTTATCCCCATAACCCGTGATATTTTTTCTCTCCAGAAAGTCATCCAGGCCTCTCCTGCACATGTACATAGAGTCCTCCATAACAACCTCCTGCACATGTACATAGAGTCCTCCATAACAACCTCCTGCACATGTACATAGAGTCCTCCATAACAACCTCCTGCCATGTACATAGAGTCACCAATAACACCTCGGCACATGTACATAAGTTCCCCATAACAACCTCCTGCCACATGTTAACATAGAGTTCCTCCATAACAACCTCCTTGCACAATGGTAACATAGAGTCCTCCCAAAACACCTCCTTGCACATGGTACATAGATCCTCCCCATAACAAACCTCCTGCGGCAAGAGTTCCCAGTCCTCACTGTCACAGTAAAGGAACCTTTGTCTATGGTGATTGGAGAACCCACCTCCTCTCCTCCCTAGGTGTAGAGATTCCCCCCTGTCTATGGTGATGGTTAGAACCTCCTCTTCCTCTAGGTGTCGAGGATTCCCCCTGTCTATGGTGATGGTAAATCGCCTCTTCTCCTCTAGGCGTAGAGGAATGCCCCCCTTGTCTATGGTGGAGGTAGAAAGTCTCCCTCTCCCTCCTAGGTGTAGAGGATGCCCCCTGGTCCATGGTGATGGTAGAAGAACCCTCCGCCCTCCTCTATAGGCGTAAGAGATCCCCCTTTGTCCTATGGGTGAATGGTAGAATCTCCTCTCCTCTAGGTGTATAGATGCCCCCTATCTATGGTGATGGTAGAACCTCCTCCTCTTCTAGTTGTAGAGGATGCTCCGATGCCTCCCCTCTCTAATGGGTATGGTAGAAACCTCCTCTCCTCTAGGTTGGTAGAGGATGGTGCCCCCTGTCTATGTGAATGGTAGAACCCGCTCCTCTCCTCTAGGTGTAGGAAGCCCCCTGTCTATGGTTGATGGTAGACCTCCCCTCCTCCTAGGTGTAGAGAATGCCCCCTGTCTATAGTGATGGTAGAACCTCCTCTCCCTCTAGTTGTAAGAGGAAAATAAGGGCTGGCCCCCCCTGTCTAATGGGGATAATAGAAACCTCCTCTCCGCTAGTGTAGAGGATGCCCCCCCTGTCGTATGGTGGATGGTAGAAACCTCTCTCTCCTCGCCTCCCTAGTGTAGAGGATGCCCCTTCTATGGGGTGATGGTAGAAACCTCCTCCTTCCTCTAGGTTTTTGTAGAGGATGCCCCCTGTCTTGGGTGATGGGTTAGAAACCTCCTCTCCTCTAGGTTAGAGGATGCCCCCTTGTTCTATTGGGGTGATGGTAGAACCTCCTCTCCTCCTCCCTAGGTGTAGAGGATGCCCCTGTTCTATTGGTGATGTAGAACCACCATCCTGTCCTCTAGTGTAGAGGATCCCCCTGTTCTATGGTGATGGTAGAACCTTCCTCCTCCTCTAATGTGGGTAGAGGAAAATGCCCCCGGTTCTATGGGGGTGATGGTAGATCGCCTCCTCCCCTCTTAGGAGGCGTGTAGAGGAAATGCCCCCTTTCTCTGGTGATGGTAGAACCTCCACTCCTCTAGGTGTAGAGGCTGCCCCCTGTCCTAGGTGATGGTAGAACCTCCACTCCTCTTAGGTGGGAGAGATGTCCCCTGCGCTATGAGGTGATGGTAGAACCTCCACTCTCCCTCTAGGTGTAGTAGGATGCCCCCTGGGTCTAATTGGGGTTGATGGTAGAAACCTTCCTCTCCTCTGGGCCGTAGAGGATTCCCCCCTGTCCCTAATGGTGATGGGGTAGAACCTCCTCCCCCTTCTAGGTGTAGAGGGATTGCCCCCCCTGTCTATGGGTGAATGGTAGAAACCTCCTCTCCTCTAGGTTGAGAGGATCGCCCCCCTGTCTATGGTGATTGGTAGAACCTCCTTCTCCTCCTAGGCTTAGAGGATTGCCCTTGGTCTAGGTGATGGTAAACCTCCTCTCTCTAGGTTTAGAGGATGCCGGATGCCCCTTGTCCTGGTCACAGGGCGTAGGTATAAAAGAGTCTTTGGAAGAGATCCTTGTACTGACTTCCCGTTTCAGGTCTTGTACATTGGTAATGAGGTCCTCCCTCAGTCGTCTTTTTTCTTTTTCTCTAAACTTGAAATAATACATATCCAAATTGTGTTAAATCCTTTCAGTGTATTCAATCCCCCCATGCTTTTCTTTCCCCTATCAAATCCTGGTTGCTCTCCTCTGCACCCGTTCCAGCTCTACTATATCCATTTTATATACTGGTGCCCAAAACTGTCCACAATATTCCATGTGTGGTCTGACCAGGGATTTGTATAAGGGCAGAACTATGTCTTTATCATGAGAATAGTGAGTGCAGCTCTGGGGTATAATACAGGATGTAACTCAGGATCAGTACAGGATAAGTAATGTCATGTATGTACACAGTGACTGCACCAGCAGCAGAATAGTGAGTGCAGCTCTGGAGTATAATACAGGATGTAACTCAGGATCAGTACAGGATAAGTAATGTCATGTATGTACACAGTGACTGCACCAGCAGCAGAATAGTGAGTGCAGCTCTCGAGTATAATACAGCATAAGTAATGACACCTACCATCACTGTACTCCAGAACCTCATCATAGATGGGAGGCGCCATAGCAATGGCCTGTCCCAGGAAGTATGGGTTGAAGTAGAGCCCTTCCCTCATGGTGACACCAGCTGGAGGCTCACAGTATCCAGTGAGCAGAGAAAATATGTAATCCTCACCGCCGTGCCTGAAAACAAAAAGGGTCAGAAAAGCCAATTACTGCATCGCCCCTTAACATGAAGAAGAGCTCTGCACTCTGCTTCAGTGATGATCTATGGGTGAATAATTGAGCAATATCTTGTATCCTGAGCTGCTCCCCGTCATACAATACAAAGGATAAGGTATACGGGGTGTGACATGACTGTACATAGAGGATCCAGGGGTGCAGTACCTGGCATTGGCGATGTAGCTGAGGTCAGGGGGCAGAGCGCCGTTATTGGATGCTCTAGCTGCTTCTGGGTTGGGATACGGCTTTGGGAAGTGATCGGACAGCTTTCCGGGACGGGTGAACATCTCTCCGTTGTCATCTGGTCCATCCAGAATCTCAAACTGCAGGATAATTGAGTCAATAGAGCGGCCCATGTGCATTCAATGAATCAGACACCAGGGCTGGAGGGCCACTTACCTCCTCAGCGAGGGCCTTGGCTTCAGCCTCTGTGTGAGAAACACCCACCAGGTTCCTGAAGGCGATGTAATCCATACTGTGACAGGCGGCGCACACCTGCTTATACACCTCATAGCCGCGGCGGACACTGCAAGGGCAGGAAGGGCAATATATCACAACATGACATCGTCTGGTCCCTGTACAGGTCACAGGGTGCAGAGGGGGCTCTGAGGGGTCCATAGTACCAGGCACATACATTAGACGCATCTTAGCACCTCATGGCTCCCTATAGTCAGCATTACTGAGATTCTGGTGCAGATGTTACATGACACACTGTGACGAGAGGCAGCTGTGCTCCAGCTGCAGGGCATTACCTGGCGTGATCCAGTGAGGAGAGGAAGCCGCCGTGGCTCCAGGGGTAGCTCGGAGCGTGAAGTTCCAGCTCGGTGGCTTTAACGGAATTGTGGAGAGCGAAAACCAACCCGGCTCCTCCGGCGGCGATGACCCCGATGGTGGAAAGCGCCAACCTCCTGCCACGAGACAGAGAGGAGAACGACATGTTGGCCTGAAATGAGCAAAAAAAAAGGTTAAACTAAAGAAAAAAAAAATCTCATTTCCTTCTACAATTTGCTGGGTCCTGGAGTCGATAGCCGAGCACTGAAAATACTGGTTGTACGGTTCAAGAATCAGGGAGCCCAGGATGAACAAAATTACAGCCGACTGCAGGAGTACGGGGACTATGAGTGATGAGATGACCCTGGGACCACAGCCAGAGGTAATGCCGGTCGCTGGATGGGGGCACTTATCACGTCTCCCAAAAAATAAAGCGGAAGTCCTCTATATTCACATTAGATGTAGACAGTAACGCCCCGTAACCCCAGGAGGGGAGGGGGCAAATAGGTCTTATTCCTTTACCAATGAGACTAAGACATTTATAGGTGAGCAAATAGTTAATGGGGTTATCCGGGTGTTAAAAATTACTTCGGGCCGGGCTGGAGTGAGCTATTTAAACATAATAAACACGTACTTACCTCATTCCGCGCCGCGGTCAGTCTTCTCTGTGCGCCGGTTGGATTACAAGGATGCACAGGGAGCTTCCGGCCCGGCCGGAGGCTCCCATCCGACACCATCTCCCAGTACTTACAACGCTGAGATAGGGACGGATGGGAGGAGCCGGCCACATCGCGGACTGGAAGTTCCCTGTGCGCCATTTATAGACAATATATGGGCACAGAAGTCCCACACACTCTAGGCCCAGGATGTGTAAGTAGCGTCACACAAGGTGATAAACCTATATATACCCAGCAGAGGGCAGCACAGAGAGGGGGCACCAGGGATCACCTGGTGGGGAAACATGGTGCCCAATGGCTGCTGGCAGTAAAATATCGTAGGAGCTTCTTTACTGAGCAGATAATGTCTGAACTGTATACATCGCGCACTGCAGAGCGTTACACCCTCACACAGCTCCCAGCATGCCCTGGTGGGCTGCAGCGCCCCCCTCCTGACCATCCTGTGCATAAACGTCTTACATAACTGGGTGCAAAAGATAATCTGCAGTGTGAACAGCGTCCTACAACCAGGAGCATCTCCCTGTAGTGTCCACACATCGCCACAGTCTATGGTGGAATCACAGGTCCGGTGATGTGTACCCACAAAACATCCGATATCCACAAACCCAACATCAACGGAGTCTTATTATAAGGTGGTCTTCTGTCATTGCATGTCACAGCATCATGATAGGGGGTCTCATGCTGCTCATCCTCTGCTCAGGGTCCTGTATCCAGGGGCCCCATTTCCAGTATTTGGGAGGGGGGGGATGTGCTCTCCTGCCCCCAGTATTCGGGGTGCCCCCTGTGCGTTGTTGCCTCAGGTCATTGCCGCACATTACTAGAGGCACATGCAGACGCTGCGGTATTTGCTCCACATCCTCCCGGAGCCGATGACACATCCCCGGAAGCATCCCCGGTCCTCTCCCTGCAGGCCCCGGGCCCGGCCTCCCTCTCTCCCCCGGTGACCTTCATTCTCCTCCGGGTCACCAGCTCCTCTGTGCCCCCCGCCTCCTCCGGCCCCCGGTTTCCATCACATCCCCCTCGCTGTCCCGCTCACCTGAGGAGCCACCGGCCAGGCCGCCCGCCCTCCGAGCAGCTGTCCCGCCCGCAGCGACCTCCGTAGCACTAGACACGCCGCCGCCATCTTTCCCGGCTAGAAGGGAAGTCCCAGCTCAGGACCCGCCTCTACTGACAGCTATGACGTCACTTCCCGCCACCATCTTACCACTCCTCATCAGTGGAAGGACACCGTGTTGCGCTGGGTGTAGCAAGGCGGCCACTGCGCCCTTGGCTGTGCGCAGGCGCGGGACGTGCTGAGGGGCAGATGGAGGTGACCTGTGGACTGCGGTGGCTGCTGGTCACGTGATCCTGCTGGGCGGGAAACGCTTCTTTATACAGCAAATGCCCAAACTCTGAGGAGATTTATTTTCCACATTTTTCCCCCATTTATTTGGCAGATAATAATAATTATTATTAGGTAGTGTCAGTCAGTGTCCTGCTACCATGTGTAACACCAGACCCTTGGAAACAAGACAGAGATCAGCAAAATGTGACAGAAAATTTTGGGCTCCTAAGGGGCAGGTCGATCACTTGAATGAATTGTCACATATTTGGGAGAGGGGCTGCCTGGGGCCTGCTTCTTGTTATTTTTATTGCTTCATCCTAATTTTTGCATTTCAGCGCACAGAAGCCTCCAATCTGTCCCACAAAATGCGCCTCACAGTGGGCGGGGCTTGTACAAATTTCCGTAAAAGTGGCGGCGTCACTTACTCATTTGGATGCTCTTTGTCTTAGTGATTGTCTCAAAATGTTAATTTTGGGAGACATTTTACAAGTTTTTTTTTGTTTTTTTTTAACACCGTTCACACGTTTATTACATTTATTGTCTTAAGGTTGGTTAAAAAAACATCACTGTCCTCCTCCCAAATGCCTGATTTTTTTTTATTTTTCAGATCTGTAAGGGGGGTTGTTTTCTGTGGGACACATTGTACTTCTTGGCGGCACCATAATATACTCTGTGCCATGTACAGGGAAGTAGGAAGAAAACTCCATATGTGGCGGCTACTGATGAAAAAATGAAGTTGCCCCATTTTGGATTTGTTTTCTAGGGCTCTCACTGTGTGATCAAGATTACACCCCCGACTGTGACCAACTGCTGGTGCCATGGCTGATAGGGTCACCCCTTTGGGGGGGTGTTAGGATATATTCACATAGGACTAACACCATTTAGAAAATTTTGTGTTGTATAACTTTGATACCTCTGCCCCAGTGTATATAGCCTGCCGCCGCTGCCGGACAGATCGCACAGAAGATATACAGGGGTCACCGGAAAGGTGAGTTTAGATATATTTATTTTTTTGACTCGACTATAAGCCGAGTTTGGGTTTTTCAGCACATTTTTTGTGCTGAAAAACTAGGCTTATACTCGAGTATATAAGGTAAGTTTTTGGGAAAAAATATTTATAAACTTTTTTCCTAATGGAGAGAAGGAAAACTATGCCTCTAACGGCACCATTTTGATGGTAGCACCCAAGATCCAACTTCAAAGAAGCGTTGTTCCATGACTTTCCCAAAACAGCTGCCAACAAACCGAGTCTGACTTGGCTTCTAACTACTGTACATCCATGAGTGAGGCTTGCTATATAGCCGAAACACGTAGGTGTTTGTACTTACAATGTACACTGATGTACTTTTTTTTTAAATGAATGAGAAATAAAGCAACGTGATTTTATTCGGATGTTCTACGATGAACCTTTTTTATTGTTCCTATTTCCATTACGGTTCTTTAAGAAGTCAGTCATTAACCGTTGTGGTCCTTTTCTCTGAATAAGAGCTGAGATGCATTTTTTGCCCAAGAAGCAGGGACTTAAAGGGGTTGTACAGGTTGGTACCGGCCTTTAGCGCAGCTGTGGCCAGGAGTGTACTGCCGGCCTCTATAAACAAACAGAGACCCTGCAGTGATGGTCGGCACCACAGCTGAAAGGAAGCAGGGAGAGAGGTGAGTATATGCTGCTTATTATTTTTGAAGCCCCCAGTCAAAAATTTAATAATTTAAAATACATGGACAACCCTTTAAAGCTTACTACACCAGTTATCTGCACGGAGCAACCAGTACCAGAAACTATCCATTGCCTGATTGTTTTAGTCCAGCATTAAGGAGACTTGGAAATTCTTAATTGATCAAGGTTTTAATATTTTTTTTTAGAAGAAAGACGACTACATGATACAGTTACAATGTCTTTGGCAGCACTGACTGTCTTTTTTCTGTTCCAGACCCTGACCCAGTTTCTGGGATGGTCGGTTCTGAACACTGATACATATGACAAGATGAATAAACTAGAAAACAGAAAAGACATTGCCCAAGAGATGCTGATGCACCACCTGAAGTGCACACCCCAAGAACTTCAGAGTATTTTGGTAAATGACTTACAGCTTATATATATTTTTTTTTAGTTTTGAACAACATTAGCAAGTTATGTTTGACCAAGCCACTATTTTCATTTTAGAAAACTAACGAAAAGTTAAATAAGAATGTAGACGACTGTGAGCAGAAAGAGATGATGAAGATATTGGTAAGATGTCTACAAGAACATGTGTTGTGCCTACATTTATCAGATATTACTTAATCTACAATGCTGACCTCATGTAGAAACATGAGTGCCCCACTTCCTGGTTTCTCCCAAAACATAGACAGGCAATGGTTGTAGATGCCTATTCAACAACATCTATATTAGAGCAGTGGGGGATCTGGGATAGGTGAGTAACTTCTTATAATTTTAGTGGCTCCATTGTATTTTATTCCCCGGGATAGCCCTTGATTTCTCAAGTCATTTATGTTTTATTCGCCTTCTTAGTGACCGCAAAGTTATTAGGAAATATAAAAAGTACTGCAAATGCTTAATTACAAATTTCGCCAGAGAGATGAAAGATCTTCCTGCTACATTGAAAATGCTATGAAAATATGATACAAAAGAACATATTTGTGAAGAATAAATATAGTGCTTTGTCTTTTTCTTTAACTAAAACATCTTGTATAAATTCACAATGCATCACCCTAAAGCCTATTGGGTTTTTTTCTGTTCTATCAAACTGCCTACAAAAGCACCTTTGGAAAACAAATCCATAGATTAGGAAAAGTTTTAGACCCAACTAATCAGATCCATGTGCTCACAAGTGTTTATCTTCCTTTGAACAGAAAGAAGAGTTGCCAGATCCAGCGGCGCTGGAACTCTATGAATTTCACTTTAGTGACCTGCCGGTGTCCGAGCACGAGCTTATCAAGAGCGGGATACGACTCTTTGTAGAACTAAATGCTCTGGACAAGTTTAAGGTGCCCGCAGAGGTGAGTCATCTGACCCCGAAACTGCCTTCTTTTTGTACTGTTATAATATTAGTTATTATATAGTTATAGAGTCTCAATAATTACTTAGTCTCAACCTTAGTCTTGTCATGGACTTCTTGTCTACTACTTGGTGTACCATTGAGTTCATCTGCTCATCATGTGTAAAAAAGGATAGAAGTAAAGGGGTTCCAAGATCAAAAGATCATTGAACACTCATAAGAAAGGTCATCAGTATTACATCAGCAGGGTTTGACCTTAAAATTATCTGAAAAACCCCTTGGATATATTCTGTGGTATTCTCCTACCGCTTGCCGCATAGCTATTTCTGGTCTTGGAGAAGATTTGTAGAGATTTCTTAGTTTCTTCAGTTAAGAGAACCAAAATGAGAAGATGAGGGGGAAGAAATGGAGAAAAATCCTTTTTTTGTACACTTTTTGTGGGACTGTAATATAAAGGACTCATCCGGTCATCAATATATGATAACTGGATGAAGAAACTTTGGGGGAGATGCTGGCTTATCCATGCAAGCCACTACAGGCATGTCAGGGTGGGGAGAGCGGTGCGCAGACAGGGGCTCGAATGCCCAGCCCCCAGAGAATTACTATACTCTCAGCCAGAAAACCAGTCCAAAAAGGTCCAACTTGGTGAAGCCTGTGCCCGTATTTACTAATAGGTACTTATCTACTACTCTTTTCGTAGTAGATAAGTACACTGGAGCACTAAAGACTAATGTTTAAAATGCCAGTCTTACTGAATCCACAGCAGGGAGCACCAGGGCTGCTGCTACCAGACAACCAGCAGGGCACCAATTCTAGAAAGCCAGCAATTGTGGTTGGTTTTCCTAAGGATAGGACATCAGTATTCAGGGGGAGAATTGGTATTTTGTGAGCCCAAGTATTTCGAAGTTATAACTGCCCTGTTATTACTACTCTGCTAGAAAACTGTGGTTCCTCAACTTTATTCTGCTTCTTGATTTTACTTGCGTTGAGTGAAGGAGAGAAAAGTTTGCAAAAGTCTTTTTAATGACATGTCAAGTCGTCTCTGAAAAGAATGGCTTGAGGACAGGGATCGGCAGTTCTGTGATCCAAAAAAATCAGCTTACTGGCAGCCTCGGGATGTTACTTTCTCCTCGTTTTTGGGCCTTCTGCCTAATATTTATATTGAAAGCTAAAAGCAAGAACTGGCATAGACAGTAAAATAGCTAAAAGAAAAGAGAACCTGGAAACCTAAGATGTCCAGTATTGCAGACATTTTTTAATGAAGCTCTTATTATGAATACTCTTGTTAAAAATCCTCTTGGTTGTGTCGGCAGTGCTTATGCAGACCTATGTATTTCCCAAGTTTTCAGATTACAAAAAACTCTTTGTGGTCTGATCATGCCTAACAGTTAGGCCCGACAATAAACTGGCAGGTGGTTGATAACAATACTTTATTGAGGTTCTCTCTATATGCCTATTATTAATTAATAATTATTATTTATTTATATAGCACACACAAATTAAGCGGGGCTGCACAGCGTTCTTCCAAATCGGTCCCTGTCCCCTATGGGGCTCACAATCTAATTAACCTACAAGGATGTTTTGGAGTATGGGAGGAAACTGGAGGACTCGGAGAAAACCCACGCAAACACGGAGAGAACATACAAACTCTTTGCAGCTATTGACCCTGAAACTTGAACCCAGGTCCCAAGGGTTCAAGACTGTAATGCCACTGCCACCACTAAGCCACCGTGCTGCCCCTCTACTATAAGTTATACCTCAGCATCATAATATGTCCCATCACTCTTACACAATCATACTCCTATTAGGAGTATTATTATTAAAGCTTATCATGAATATTTATAAAATGGAAAATTGGAACCATCTAGACAAAAACTAGAGTTTCATATCAAGTTTTGACCATGTTGTTGGCAACTAATCCCAAGTTAGATGCAATAGTTCCTATATTTTAGAGGGGGCCCCAGCAACTGTTGGTAACTCGCTATCAGAAAAGGGGGTCTTGCATGTGATACAAGAGGAGGTCTGTGGTCATTCTGTCCCTATTTTACCAACTGTACAGATTTTGACTTCATTACTAGGTCATGACAAAATGGATGTACACCGTGAGAAAGGGCTACCGGGACATCACGTATCACAACTGGCGGCATGGATTTAATGTGGGACAGACAATGTTCACACTGCTAATGGTATGTAATGTTACTGTGAGATGTCCTCCCTTATTTCCTTTTGGCTGGATGTCCAGATATGTGTATCTCAGGATGACCAATACTTTAGGTGATTAAAGCCCCTACTTCTATCACTTTGCATACAGAGGTGATTGTCATTCACACCCTGTGTAAGGGTCTAATGACTACATAGATAGCTGAAGGCAATTTTTTTACACATAGTTTTGTTAGTTTGTAGTTCGGGGAAGGTGAAGATATTTTTGGCCTAGCTACCACAATTCAAACTCATCTACGGATTCGGTCTGTGTACACTCCAGCCCTTTCGGGAAGGGGTTAGCTGTTTTGCTGGGATTGTTACTGACAAGTTAACTTATGTATGTATTGTATATCATCTTCTTCTATAAAGACTGGTTAAGAGATACATAAAATAAAATTTTAGCTTCGGATGCTCTTTAATAAAAGTCCTTTAATTTTTAAAAGACAGGTAAACTCAAGAAATACTATTCTGATCTGGAGGCCTTTGCCATGGTGGCTGCTGCTTTTTGCCATGATATTGATCATCGAGGAACCAATAATTTGTACCAAATGAAGTAAGCGCCGTGGTTTTAATTCATTTTACTGTAAATTCCAATGAAATCATAAATTGTCAACTATTACAGATGTTCTGTCTTCATACAGGTCAGCAGCCCCCCTTGCAAAACTTCATGGGTCTTCTATTTTGGAGCGACATCACTTAGAATTTAGCAAAACTCTACTGGAAGATGAGGTAAGGGTATCTTACTTTTTTTTGCATATGTTGGTTGATGACAACAATTTTATCTCTACCTATTTGTTATTACCAGATCCTTCAATTTCTCCTTGTATTTTAGAAGTGTCACCCCTCTGACACAGATAGACTTCAAGTCTTGTCACAGCTGTCAGGCGGCATAGTCAGCAGTTGACAGGGGTCAGAACTGAAAGGAGGCAGGGCCCACCTGTGCTTCCACCAACACACCGTGGGGCCATTGGGACTCCAAGAATTTAGGTCAATTTCTAAGATCCTTCAGGACTTAACGTGGTATAGAATGTCCAGTCACAGTGGTTTCCGACTGCTGGGGCTTTCCGTGATCACGAGAATGGGACCATGAGTTCCATAAGGAATCAAGTGCTGTTGCATACCCCTGAATAGGGTAGTGAGACATTCCGAGCCCAAAAGTACCAAACTGCTATATTCTAAATAGAGGAGGCTAATCCCATCTGGTTGAAAAGAGAGGGAAAATAGGATAATTTGCCAAGGAAATTAGCTGAAATTAGGTTATATTTTAGATTATTTGCAACCGGTTATAACTCATTAAAGGAGTTGGCTCGAGTTTTAAAGCTGCGATAGGTGGGGGGGGTTCCAGTTTCCATTCTGAATGGGACATGCATGTAGCTGAGTAATGTCTATGGGGTTACAAAATGCTCAGATAACCATAGCAATAAATGTAGTGGCATTGAACATGCTCAGCCTGCTTCTCCATTCAAACATGATAGTGTTCATCCTCATCCCCCATCCTAGTGTTCATTAGACCCCCACCTCCCCACCATCGTTCAGGAAGTTACTACCTGGGAATATTTGTTCTGCAGCTGGACCCTTTAGCCTCTCATCCTGAGCAGCGATAACACAAACTTTTTATCTTTCAGAGTTTAAACATTTTCCAGAATCTAAACAAGAGGCAGTTTGAGAATGTCATTCATTTGTTTGAAGTCGCGATCATAGCAACCGACCTGGCATTGTATTTCAAGTGAGTTTTTGTGACCAAGAGCTTGCGCCAGGCTATAGTGCCAGTTACCACGTGCACGCCAGCTGACTGACTGGTTGGCTCGGGTACAAGTGCAGTTGGTTTGATAACACGTTAGGTAACAAGTATTTTTTGCACAATCGAGATCTGTAAAGTGACACCTTTGATGTATAATGCATATCAAGGGTATTGACACATATATTATATGGACTAGATACAGGCAGGTTCCTACACAATAAGCTCTTGAGGGTTGTTAACCTTTACTGTAGCACCATTTAAAATATTTAAGTCCTATATAGTAAAATGTTCTCAGGCGCCTAAACACCCTGAGCATTGGCCGACTATTGGGCTAACTAGATAGAACTTGTCGAAATCACATCCCCCTGTGTGCATCGGCAAATGTTTTGCCAACAAAAATTTAAACTGTAAAATAGTGCACAATTCCTTCGACTCCATACGGTAGCCATATTTGCTGATAGAGACATCCATTCATGATCATTGCCTTGCTCCGTCATGTAAAGAGACGATAAGAGAAGGGCACCACATTGTGCATCACAATCAGGCATGTCAACTCCTACCCCAAATTCAATAGCCATTCCATTACAATATATTTGATTGGTTGATGGGGTGAAGGACAGGAGGTTATTAAGTCATATTGATTTACTATAGGTGAGGGCATATTTTTGGGATAATTGAGTTAAAATGCCCTAAATTTCTTGGACCCATGAAGTGACTGACCACTGGCCAAAGAGTCCTTGATTACATAACCATCTTTACTGACCTCTTTGCATAGAAAGAGTCGGTAGAGAGTGAGTCTTATTAGCTATGTTAATCTGTGTTAATCCCTGGTCTCTATAATCTCTTTGCTAATCCTGGCCAGTTTGTGTTGGTCGTTAGTGCAATGAAAGTTGGCTAGAGACTAGTTTTATTAAAATATATCTGTTTATGGTGGTCAATGGTTCCACGTGATACATATTTGGTTCCCAACCATTGCCAGTAAGAGAGAGAAGAGACTGTGACCCTCATGACCCATTGACCTATAACTACGTTTTAGTGTCTGTCTGCATAGCAGGGCCTTTACAGATTGTACACCGTTGTATAAGTTGATTGTTATTGAGAAAAGGTAGAACCAAATGCTTTATATTCAGTAATTTATCAAAAGCAGAAGTATGGGGACAACTTCAATACCGATCGCCTACCATGTATCAGTGTTGACGCCTACATACTGAGATGGTGCCAGTGAAGTGAAAATATGTTGTTTTTGTCAAATCTACTAGCTAAATACAATGACACTGTCTAATTCTGGTTGAACACAGGAAAAGGACTATGTTTCAGAAGATAGTGGACGCGGCAGAGCAGATGAAGTCAGAGGAGGAAGTGATAAAATATATTATCACCGACCAAACAAAAAAGGAAATTATCATGTGAGTGCATCGGACTGAACATCAATCCATGAAATTTACTAGACTGAGTCACCAGAGCATAAAAAGGGACATTCAAAAAGTACACGGTCCATCAATCTTCTCCAAAAGGAAAAGGACAACAAACATTCATTGACCTGTGTGCAAGGGTCAAGGACCAGTACTTTATTTTTACCAAAGTTAAGGCAGATCAACCTTTGGCCTGATTTTTCTGTAGACTGCTGTCCAGGCAGCCTGCGTAGTCAGCTCTGTAGCTCATGTGGAAGGTTAGAGAAAAGTTACAGCAGGTTGAAGAACATTGTGGCCGTACACATCCACCACCTAGATTGTTTGAAGAGTTATTTCCCATAAGGGGCCATCATCCTGGAAATCTGTGTCACAAACAAGCATGTTAAAGCGCAATTCACCCTCATTCAGTGGGACACCGTATAGCCAACCATTTAATGACGTACCACTACTACTACGTACTGATGATATCCACAGGATAAGGAAGGTCTCTAACCATTGGGGTCTGACTGTTATATTCCTAAGCTGTCATGGGAATAAGAGTAAACAAGTGCCTCATGTGAATAAACTGGTGGAGTAGATGGTCTGTCTCTGCTTGCTCCACCTCTAGTGGACCACTGGAGCCATTCAGGTAGTTTCATATTCCTATAAGCCACCTACATGCCCCACACCTATAGGATCCATACCACTTTGAGTTGATCCACAAGACAAACTTAAGTTGTCCATAGACATATGAGAATGTGTATCTATGGCAGTTCTCCAGATAAGTCATTGGCCCCTCAGTACCTTATCTAATCAATTACTTCAAGCTACATCTGTATATTTTTATATGTGATAGGTTTTGTCAGCTATCTCGACTTATCAGCCATGTTTCTATATCTGCAGGGCCATGATGATGACAGGATGTGACTTGTCCGCCATTACAAAGCCCTGGGAAGTACAAAGTAAGGTAGGTCATCCTTGTACTGCACTCCAATCAGCTCTACAGATACCACACCAAAAATCTGCAGGGTTTGTACTGGAACAATTCCTCAATTCTCATTCCAAATTATTTCTTTCTAAAGAGACTAAATGTTGCATTCTTCGAAACCAAAGTTCTTCGAGTTGTGTAAAGCACATACAGTACTTTTTAACAGATGTTATACAAACTGAATGGAATGACCCTTAGGTGGTGTTCTAGTCTTCCTTGAGATGTTTTGTATATATTTAGAAGATGTATCAATGATGGATGTCACTGCTTGGACGTGCCATTGCATATATCTCCCAGACGTGTTTTTGTGTTTTTTTGCGAAGATCCACTGTATATGAAAGCAGAGTGGTGCTGTCTTTTATCGCAGATAGAAATAATACTAATATATACATTCCCGGTAGGAGCTGAAAATTCACACTTTGGGCCTCTTTGGTAATTGGATGTGTATAGGGCTCAGATGGAGTATACACAGAACCTAAAGCAAAATTCACATAATATTTTTTTTCCACCATTATAATGATACAACAGGATTCCCGTCGTAACCTTACAATAGAAGGCTGTAGTGCATGCATCTCATTCAGTGGGATACAATCTCTGGTTCAGTCCCGGATGACTCCCAAATTACACAATTTGCCATAGAGTTGCATCCATCCCCCATAGACTCTATTGGCCTTCACTGAGCATATAATGATAAAGCAGGAATGATCAAGAGCATACTGCCGCATATTTATCCAGCGTTTCTTAGTGGACACACCATATAATGAGTAAAGGCAAACTGAGCCAAGGCAAAAAGGAGGCATATACACCAGGAGCTTATCTGGCATACACAATACATGTGTTCAAAAGAAAAAAGTGAATGCAACCTAATATTATCATTAGCATATGTTGGCAATATTTTCTCCTGAAAATATGTTGAATTAACTCAAAAAGGCTTATTGGGGGTATTCCTGCTTCCCCACCCCCCTCCCTAAAATTTAGTTGGAGTTTCTAAACTTTACTATGATATTGCCCATGTCAAACTGGATTGGGCCGGCATGTCTAGCTTCTTTTTGTATTTACAGATACTCTATGATACTCTATTACCGTATTGACCTATGAAAATATTTACCAAAAATACCCTCTGCAACTTTCTGGAACTGTTCTGACGGTTTCCACCATGCAGTATATCATTTGAACTCTTTTTGTCTCTAGGTTGCTCTTATGGTGGCTAATGAATTCTGGGAACAAGGAGACCTGGAGAGGACAGTTCTTCAACAGCAGCCGATTGTAAGATTGCAAAGTTCTTATGTGATTCCCTGATGTCATCTTGTAATCTTATTACTGATCATTCTTTTCACTGCATGTCAAGTTATACATTTCCGTATTACATAGTAGGGGATACATACCTATAACTACAGAGTATATGTATGGAAATTTCTCTATTATGTAATTTTCTTTTCCCTAATTATATTTAACTTCACAAACAGTTTCACTGTTTTCTTTTGTTATTTTAGTAACAATTTATAGAAAGTCTTAGATAAAGTGCAATTTATATAATTTTTTTTTACTTAGTGAGTTGTAATACACTAGTTTTACATTTATTTTTTTAAAGCTTTGATCTTTTTCTTTATTCAGCCAATGATGGACAGAAACAAAGCGGAAGAGCTGCCTAAGCTTCAAGTTGGTTTCATTGACTTTGTATGTACATTTGTGTATAAGGTAAGCGATGGATGTAAATTGTTAAACTATTTTAATTCCATCAGAAAAGCACAAAATGACAAACATAAACCAAGAGCTTAACACATCCAATCTATATCACTACCCACATATCGGCTTCATGGGGGCTTGTCTTTCAGACCTCCGTACAAATTTGAGGTAGGGTATATGGAACACGCCAAAGATTATGAGAAACAGACCTCTTTATGGGTATGTTCACTTGGCATTCTTTAACAAATACTGGTTCAAAAACCGTTCTACAACTACGACTCATGGTCACGCCTCTTGTCCTATCATATATTGGTAAATTTCCCCTAATCCTCCTTCAGTCACAGCAGAGCCTGTTACTCCTTTCCCCAAGGAGACATTGCCAATTAAGGCCACCTTAAAGGCGTGTGGAGACTTAAAGCAATAGATGCTCCACTAGGGAATTCTAGGAAGAATGCAAATAAGTTTTCCAAGGTGTTACGTGGAAAACAATACCTCCTTTTGCTACCTTGAAAGGCAGCCCCCTTAACAACAATTTGGCCTACAAGAAGTCTAAAAACATGATGTGGGATTAAGCCAAACCAGTATATCTATTCCATAAGGAACAGACTCCCAACTGTAGACAGCGCTGTTTCGACCTGGTTGGGTCTCCTCAGTACAATGTAGTGTACTCGGTTCCCTACACTGTACTGAGGAGACCCAACCAGGTGGAAACAGTGCTGTCTACAGTTGGGAGTCTGTTCCTTATGGAATAGATATACTGGATTGGCTTAATCCCACACCATGTTTTAGATTTCTTGTAGGTCATACTTGGTGTTAAGGGGGCTGCCTTTCAAGGTAGCAAAAGGAGGTATTGTTTTCTATGTAACCTTGGAAAACTTATTTGCACTCCTTTCCCAAGCAGTTATTGTCTTCTCTTCCAACTTGTCGACTGGGTTACATCCAGTAGTGAGTGTCCGCTCCCCCGGTTCCTTCCCTTAATAGTGCTTTGCAGTTTCTTCAGTAGCCATTACGGCCATCAACTTTTACCCAGTAAATACCACAGTTTTCCTTTCAACAACATCTAAACTTTCTAACTTTCATTTTATTGAGAGCAACAAAACAATGTAAATGGAGATCTGAATTCTGACCATGTCACGGAGAGGATCGGGTTTCTATTACCCGAATTGCACTTACTTGTGAAAGCAGTTTTTCAGGTAGTAACTGTAAATTGCTGAAATCATTTCCCTGATCTATATATAAAAATACCCTACAGGTAAATGCTTTATTACGTTAAAAGCTTGATAAAAATGTAATTCTACTCATAGATGCCCTGCAGTTGTTTTATGAATCATATGGGAAGTACGGGTTTTCGAAAAATGTCAGTTCATTACATTCACCAGATTCAATGTTATTATGTTCATGGCAAATTTGCTTTTTATATAAGAATCTAAAATGTTTTTCTTTTATTAGTTCACATGTGAGTCTTCGCTTCCACGCGATATAAGACGCATTGTAATAGAGTTTCATTGTGTTTCCCAACATGTTGAGGAAAGAAACATGCAGCATGCTGCTAGATTTTTGCCATAAAAGATCGAAGCAGTAATGTAGCCTCCAAAGGCAACTTACCCTTAATGGGGTTTTCCAGTTAACAGGAGGGTGCCCCCATAACAGCATAATTAAAGGGTTGATCCAGAGATTGAAAAACACGGCTGCTTCTTTCAAAAACAGTGCCACACCGGACCATCATTTGTATTGGTATTGCGACTTTATATATATTAATGGAGCCAAAATGCAATATCCAAACTACCCCTGGTCAGGGATGGATGACAGCAGCCATGTTTTTCAACATTATTTAGGGAAATCTACCATCAAAAACATCAAAAGAAGCATTTCGTCAGTGGGATGATAGGATTGAGGTAAAAGAAATCTACCATCAAAATCCATCATAATAACCCAGGGCCACTTTTTTATAGATGCAAGCACCATAATATCTTGTTATCCAGGGTTCATTCCGATTCATTAGCATAATTATAAAAGTTGATTTTAGAAGCAAGTAGGTCATGGATTACAAATATAAGACGATTACCACAGTCACTGTAACTGAACCTATGAGAAAATGCCACTGCTTTATCCATGATGGATTTTGATGATAAATTTCTTTTACCTCTCCCTCTCCCACTGACAACAAACTTTTTTCGACGTTGCTTCAGTTCCTACTCCCACGCTAAGAGCAGCCAGGCCCAGCTAGAGACCCCATGGAGAAGGTTTATTACCACTACTTCCTTCACTGCATAGCGCTGCCGCCGGCTCTATAGATCCGGTGGTCGTGTGATCCCCGTTTCTTCAGGGGATAAATCGGAGCTGCTGGATCAGACTCAGTACAGCTATGATCAGACATCAGCCTCGTAACTGGGGCTCTTATAGATGAAATTTAAAAATTAAAATAAAAATTGTGGAAATTTAAATATAAGTTAAAAACAAAAAAAAAATACATACACTACTTTATAAACACAGCACACAAACAGCATATACACATCAGCATATAGAATATACATATAGTATATACATACAGCATATACACACCCAATACACTGTGGGTCCCATAGCATCTGCTATGGTTGTTACCAATGTAGTTAGGCCCCTGCCTTACAGTCATTACATAAGGCAGGTCGTGGTAATCTTATGTTCAGTTCTGATCTCACGTCTGAGGGATTTGAAGGTGGTCGCACAATATTAGGGGCTTGTGATTATGCAGCTACTTTAGAATTATTTACTTACCGCTTCTTCTAGGAATTTTCACGGTTTCATAAAGAAATCACACCAATGTTTGATGGACTTCAGAATAACAGAGTCCAATGGAAAACCCAAGCTGATGTGTACGATGAAAAGATGAAGGCTCTAGAAGAACAGCAGAAGAAGCATGAAAATGATGTGGGAGCGAAGAAAGGTAACTAGGGTCTCATATCGGTACAACGTTCAACAGAGGTTTCTTAAAAGCATTACCTTGTATGCACTGCAATCATATACTTGTGTTTCTTCTCCCATAACTCTTCATGAAATGATACACCTACCACATATCCAAAACAAATTCAGCAAAACCTGCCCTTAAAGGGAGTGTACCACCACCCTGGAGCGTTATAATCTGCTGGCAGCACATTGTTGAGAAATGCACTATGACTTCCTGCATAGCTTTTATTATTATTTCTGTCCATTTTGCAGTTTCACAGAATTTCACATTGTAATCTGTATGCTAATGAGGCAGTTGTTCACCCGGGTCTTGCCTACTGCACCCATACAACTAAAATTCCTGCTTAAATCGCTTCCCTCTTCTTCCTGTTTTG
The DNA here is from genome assembly GCA_019512145.1 of Engystomops pustulosus. Lineage (NCBI taxonomy): Eukaryota > Metazoa > Chordata > Amphibia > Anura > Leptodactylidae > Engystomops > Engystomops pustulosus. Next base: position 124,543 of record WNYA01000482.1, on the reverse strand, counting down.
CCCCATTGTTCCAACAGGCCATATCTCCTGCTTCTCTGATTTAGATGGTAGTGGTCCAGACAGGGCACAACCGGGTGCACCAACTGGCTCATTAGCATATAGATTAAAATGGGAATCTCTTGGAAATGGAAAAATTAACATAAATAATAAAGGTATCTTTTGAAATCGCATTGCATTTCTTTATAACGAGCTGCCAGCAGAGTATAATGTATGGGAAGGTGGTGGCTCCCTTTAAGGGGACTTTCCCATAAGGACCATTAATTGCGAGCACTATGGTTGTTTGCTTGGGTATTTTTGGCACTCCTATAGACCTGAAGAGGGAATGTTGAACATCTCAAGACAATTCTCTGTTCAGTCCAGCCATGAGTCTCCTATCCTCTTTACTTGAGATGGTTCAAACAAGTTTCCATGGAATAATAGGGTTAGACATCACTGGTGTAACAATATATGTACTAGTACAATCAACCTTCAGTTTAAGAAGAATCATCTCATCAGACATGGTCTTGCATCAGCAACTAATTTTCCGCCCCGATATTTCATCGGTGGGCGTCTGAATTGATTTTGGTTAGGTAACAAGAGAACATGAATCCAGGTTGTGGGCTAAATAACAAGTGATCTCATGAAAGGGACTCAAAGTCCTACGTGCAGATGATACATCATGTTTGTAGAATGAGATTAGGTGACTGATAAAAGAGTCAAAACATTGACATGTCTCACATATAAGAACAACTTATTACCACTTGGTTATCATTGCTGAGGGCCTCAGATGCTTCCAGAACATTTATTGATAATAATCTTTATATAGCGCCATCAAATTCCGTAGCGCAGACATTATACAGAAACAACAGTCATGTAAAACAATAGGAGTGAGGGCACTGCTCGCAAGAGCTTACAGTCTATGAGGATGAGAGGGTGACACAAGAGCTTACAGTCTATGAGGATGAGGGGGTGACACAAAAGCTTACAGTCTATGAGGATGAGGGGATGACACAAGAGCTTACAGTCTATGAGGATGAGGGGATGACACAAGAGCTTACAGTCTATGAGGATGAGGGGATGACACAAGAGCTTACAGTCTATGAGGATGAGGGGGTGACACAAGAGCTTACAGTCTATGAGGATGTGGGGGTGACACAAGAGCTTACAGTCTATGAGGATGAGAGGGTGACACAAGAGCTTACAGTCTATGAGGATGAGGGGGTGCCAAAAGAGGTTTAAGAGCTTGTATAATGGTCCAGCCATTTTTATGAGTGAATGGAATAAAAATAATTTAATAAATCAAAAAATGCTGCTGCTTAAACCAGCCATCAGTCGCCATCTTATATACAAAAGTCCATAGTCAGGGAGACTGCAAAGAAGCATTTTCTGGATAACAGACAGGGGGAGTACCCAGAATTGGTTAATAAAGATTTATAGTTGCATGCTCTTAGCGAGTGTGATAGGCCTGCCTAAATAAATGAGTTTTAAGAGAACGTCTGAAGCATTGGGTAATGGGTATTAGTGTGATAGAGTGGGGTTGGGCATTCCAGAGAATTAGTGCAGCTCTGGAGAACTTGTGGAGACGTGCGTGGGAAGTTCAAATTAAGGAAGAGAATAATCTAAGATCACTAGCAGATCAGAGAGCACAGGTTGGACAATAGACTGAGATGAGAGAAGAGAGTTATGGGGGGTGCAGTATTATGCAGAGCTTTGTGGATGAGAGTTATTAACTTAAACTGTATTCGGTAGGAGACGGGCAACCAGTGCAGTGATTGGCACAGACTGGAGGCATCCGTGTAGCGTTTGGTTTTAAAGACAAGCCTGGCTGTTGCATTGAGAATAGATGCTAGAGGAGAGAGTTTAGTAAGTGGAAGACCAATTAGTAGGGAGTTACAGTAGTCTAGATGACATTCATTTAAAGGAATCACAGGCTGAATTTAATTAATGTCAGCCAATTCATTGGCCAATAGTTTCCCACACTCAGTTCACGTAGTGTTTGATGGTCTGGGGAAAATGGAATCAGCAAATGACTTTCTATGGCTAAGCTTTAGGTGTATGAAACATTTTTACCACTTACCATAGGAAATCCATTCTATACTCCATTTATGGAATTCTTAAGTAATTTAATATTTATAAAGCAGCAATAATCCCACAGTGAAAAGGGGTTCACAAACATATAAAAAAAACAATGTAATGAAGACAATGTAATTATTTTGTAAAACAGATGTAATTTGGTAATTGTCTCTTTTGCACGTATATTAATAAGGAAATTAAAAAAAAAACATACATAAAAACATACAAAAAAAAGTACAAAAGAGACACAACACTAGACTGAACAGGCACTAGAGGAAGGAGAACTCATGAGGAATCTGTAAGGGAGGGTAGATGGGGACATTCGATGAGGGAGGATAGCAAGTGGCGTAACTGTGGGGTGAAGACAATTCTAAGCATGTGGGTTTTCAAGTTACGTTTCAGGTTTTGGAAGTTAGGGGACAAACTGAGTTTTAGGTAGGGAGTTCCAGAGAATCAGAGATGTCTTCAGTGATAGTTGTTAGAAGAATCAAAAATAGAAGAGCGAAGCAGGTTTCATGAAGATCAGAGATTACGTGTGGAACAGTATTGGCTGATGAGGTCAGAGATATACGAGAGGACAGGTTGTGGATGGCTGTGTAAGTCATGGTTAATATTATAAACTGAATTTACTGTGTAATGTGCAACCAGTGGAGAGACTGGTACAGAGGAGAGGCAGAGGAGAAGCGAGGAAACGGATTAGCTGGGCAGCAGAGTTTAGGATGGATTGGAAGAGTTTGCTAAGAAACCACAAAGAAGAATATTGTTTTTGTCCAAGCAGGAGATGAGAAGGGCATGGACTAGTAACTTTGTAAACTTGAGGAAGGGGGGGAATTCAGATACAGGAGATGTTTTCTATATGGAGAAAGATGAAGGACTTGGATTTGACATTAAAAATATAGGGCAGAGATAAAGGTCAGTCCAAAGCTCTACACTTTTTTTTTTTGGAACAGTGGAAAGAGCGGCTCCATTAATTGTGATTGATAACTCAAAAGCTTTTTATGATATATTGCCAAGATATGGCACCAAGGAGCACATTACAGGTTCCAATCTTTGGATGATCAATTATTGGCCCATGTAAAATGGAAAGGACTGAAAGTTTTGACTGAACGTATTGGGTCTGGGTCTGGCAGTCCATCCATCCCGTGAATGGCACACAATTTAGTATTTTGTGTTTCACTTTTCAAGGAGGAATGTTTCCTACATTCCACAGACACGTTTAGCTCTGTCTCTTCTCAGTAGCAGACACACCAGATCACAAACAATCATAAATAAAAGAGCTGAAGTGTCTAAAACTCAATACTCAGCAGATTTATCCTGCCAATATATTTGTATGTGAAGTCTCTTAAACTCAAGCGTTATAATGGCTTAACTTAATAGAAACCATCCAAATAGAACACGCTGGTCTTTATTTTAGGATATTTTTATTATATTTTCTTTGTCTAGTCAACTGTGTTCTAGGACTAGAATGCTGGGCTTATAGAGGATGTTTACTGATCCCTCTAGTGACCATATGGCGATGAAAAATAAAATTAAAAGCATTTTTAGCATACTAGTTTTTTTTTTTTAATATGCCAATGTCACGCTGCCCAGGTCACCTCAACCTGGGTGTATTGTTCTGGCAGAGAATGCGCAGTAAACATTGGCCAATCAAATCTCATGAAAAACGAATGTGGCCATAGCTGTGTACACTAGCTTATACAATCAAAATAATATGGATGATGGTGGACAACAACTGGGTTTTGCCATTAAAAGGGTTGTGCCACCAAAGACTCTTTGTCAAAGAGAATAGTCACACCCATTTGTATATTGAATATTTGGGCTACTTTTTTTTTTTTTTTTTTTAATTTGTACATGAAGGACCAAGTTTGCTGAGACTCAACGCTTGTGAGATATTAACTTAAAGTAAATCCAAAGATCTCAAGAAGATCAAGCATGATGAACGAGGGCCACTTACTTGTAGATTCAGGCTTTGTGACTGTTATTTGTTATCCATGGTACGCATTCCTTATAAAATGAATTTTAAAAATCATGCTAATGAGCCATAAGGGCTCTGGGGGTTTTACCAGAGCACCCCTGGACCTTAGATGACATCACATGACATGAAGTGCTGAATGATGTAACGTTCTTCTTCCTGGTGCGTGTAAGTGCTCAGTCCGAATCAGTCGGACTGTCAGTCCTCGATTTCTGTCGCATGAAAGCTGCGCCAAAATTCGATCGTGTGTGACACAATCCCCTGCTAAATACCCGTCACAGCGGCGCAAATCCTGAAAACGTTGCAAAATCTGAAGTGCGGCCGTGGACCCTTAGTAAATGCGCCTCAGTATTTCCTACAGAGCTGTATGTGTCTGTAGTTGAATATTGGTAGATGGCCCCCAAGTACTGGCAGCAGTGAGACCTGTCAATCAGGACAAGGGAGACAGGGAACACTGCATGTGCAGGACCCCATTAATATCATTGGACTCACCAGGTAAGTTGCAAATAAGTTTACACACTGATTAGGGATCATTTCACACTACCGTTCCTTCCCTCTGTTAAAGAAGGAAAGAATGGATATGTTAAACCTACGTTTAACATAAACGCATGGATAATCAGAACATAATGGATGACATAAAATTTACATTGATGTCAATGGGATTTTTAACTTTTTTTTTTACGAAGGTAAGGAACGATAGTGTGAATTTAGCCTCGAAATAAGGGCAGGGCTTTTTAATCATCATTTTTTCTGAGTATTTATTTGGGGGGGGGGGGTCAATTTGAATGGCAGGTTCTCTTTAACACTTGACCAATTCACTCTGATGTCTAAGGCTACATTCAGACAATGTATGCCCGCCGTACCGTAGTACAGCGTCCATACATCGTCGCAGCGGAGAGGAGAAGGGGATGAGCGCAGCTCTCCCCGCCCCTCTCCATAGGCATATACAGCGCACGGCACGGTGCCGTATGTGTGCTGCACTGTACTGTACTGTTCCCATGTGTGAATGTACATGTGTACGTGTGTGTGAATGTAGCCGAAGGAAATTTTTCTGTAACATTTAATCATTGCTTGAGGATAAGCAGTAATAGATATCAATCAGAGTATACTCAATGTCCGTGTATACTGTGTATGTGACTTTATATTCTGTCAGGAAGAAATGCAGAGGGAAGAATTGCTACAGTACAGTATAGAATTTTTTTTTTCATTTAGGAATCATAAAGTGAGGGAAGGGGAATATACAGAATGTGGACCCCTCAGCTGCTCCTAACTTTCCTCCTATATCTTATTTTTTTTTTAGCAGACGGCGAAGCTGGAGGTGAAGACAATGGACCAAGCAAATCTAAAACATGTACAGTTTTGTAGAAAAACACCCCAAAGACAACTACAAGAGACTGACACCATGACGACAATGCCCCCAGTTCGGGAAAGTGATGGAATTAGAATTTAGCATAGTTGTAAGGAACCTATTTTTATGTACTGGGTGTCACCGCTATTAAAAAACTGGTCACTTAAAAAGGATTTAATGGAGTTGTATTTTGGGGCAGCGAAAAAAACTTTTCTGTATAATAAATGCACAAAAAAAAATTCCTTTACCAGAATTTTCAGCCACAAAGGGAGTAACTCTCAGTCTCTGGATGCAACTGTGTCTGTTGTTTTGCAAAAATTTTGTGGTTTGTTATTTTTTGTGAAAAACTGGGTATTTTTTGAAATACCCCAGGGCTATTCAAAGGGAAGTGAAGAGACAACCGGCATAATGAGGACATGGGAACGGTGCCCCATAGTTTAAAAGCGTGGTTTTCATTAATAAATAGGAAAAAAAAGGCATATTTTATGGAGTATTCCCAATTTGGCAAGTTATGGCATATGGACACGAGCTATAAGACGCAGGTCAGAACAGGGCTCCCAATTTGCTCGTTGTTATATCTAGGCACATGCAATTTCTCTTCATTCACATCTATAGAAAGTACAGAAGGAAAAAAAAAATCGCCTTAGGATCCCATTTTGGAACAGGTGAGATACAAAAATATCAGATTTTTAAGGCACATCCTAAAGAAGAGCTATGAATCCCTATGGGTACACAATATGAAGTTCGACATCATACTCAACTCATGGTCCAAAGTAGGGCAGTGTTTGTGTGATTGGCCACTTTACCTCATGTTATTTGTAGTGTGTGTGTGTGTGTGTGTGTGTGTGTGTGTGTGTGTGTGTGTGTGGAGGATGAGGGGAGGACACAAGAGCTTACAGTCTATGAGGATGAGGGGGGACACAAGAGCTTACAGTCTATGAGGATGAGGGGAGGACACAAGAGCTTACAGTCTATGAGGATGAGGGGGACACAAAAGCTTACAATCTATTAAAACATATTGATACCTATGAAAATTTGGTATGAAACACAGGAAGGAGAATGGTCCAGGCACAGATCCACAGCCATTCTTTATTGGTATAATAACACATGACTGACATGAAGCACAGTGTAACCACCTTTGCGTTTCGCCTAAAAAGCCTTTTTCATGGTCAGGGTCTTATTCCTGGTAGACCATGAATACGGCTTTTTATAGTCCTAATAGTATGTATGATGTATGGTGGGGGGCACCGCAGACCCCAGACCTCATCTACCCTGGATCTCTCCAGTATACAGCTCCCTCCACTCTCATATACACAACATATAGATCCGCTCCCATAGTCACCACATTTACGCTGCCATGTCCGTCATCACGTTTTATTTTTCTATCCTCATTTTACTATTGTTAAGATTTTCTCTCTTTTCGTCTTCATCCACGTTGTGTAGCTGGACATCGGTGGTCACTTAGACAAAACGCGAGGTACAGCGCAAATCTGGGCAGATGCAATGAGCTCCGTCTTGTTTAGGTTCAGATATTTCGAGTCCCGGCGTTCGGTTCCTTCGGGGAGGGTGAAAGTGAACTTTTGGAGCAGAGCGGAGAAGAGCAGGAAGAGCTCCATGCGGGCCAGGTTCTCTCCAAGACAAACGCGCTTCCCTGGAAGGAGAAGAAGGCGACTACACGTTATAACCGCAACATTGTTATCTACCGGGGATTATCAGAGGAAAGCGTAAGCTTCACCTGCAAACTAAGACCCACCTGAATGTCTCCAAATATTTCCAACTGATATGAAAGGGGCTGTCCACTTTATGTTAATATTTTACTATATTTTGGAAATGTTATTAACCCCTTAAGGACACAGCCAGTTTGTACGTAAAGCCTCAGCATTTTTTTTTAAATCTGACCAGTGTCTCTTCCCGTGGTAATAACTGTTCAACACTTTAACCTTTCCCTGTGATTTTGAGTTTGTTTTATCGTGACACATTGGGGCTTATTTACTAAGGATCCGCGGATCGCACTTTAGTCAGATTTTCGAAATTTTGTGCCGATGGGACAGGTATTTAACTGGGGATTGTGTCTAACGTGATCAGATTTTGGCGCAGCTGCGCTTCTTTCATGCGACAGAAGAGCGGGGAAAAGGCCATCGGACGGTCCGAGTGATTCGGACTGAGCGCAGGATTTAATATTAAAACTGTGTCGCAACCAATGTACTTATAATGCACCAGGAAAGAAGAAGGTGAACTCCAGGGACCTGAGCGGGGAAGCGACACATGCAGGATATCGGGTGCACGATCTTAGTGACTCCCCGCACAGCGCATTATACACGGACAATGCACTTACATGCACCAGGAAGAAGAAGGTGAACTCCGGGGACCTTAGTCGGGAAGCGACACATGCAGGATATCGGGCGGACGATCTTAGTGACTCCCCGCACTGCGCATTATACACAGACAATGCACTTACATGCACCAGGAAGAAGAAGGTGAACTCCGGGGACCTGAGCGGGGAAGCGACACATGCAGGATATCGGGCGCAGGATCTTAGTGACTCCCCGCACAGCGCATTATACACGGACAATGCACTTACATGCACCAGGAAGAAGAAGGTGAACTCCGGGGACCTGAGCGGGGAAGTGACACATGCAGGATATCGGGCGCATGATCTTAGTGACTCCCCGCACAGCACATTATACACGGACAATGCACTTACATGCACCAGGAAGAAGAAGGTGAACTCCAGGGACCTGAGCAGGGAAGCGATACATGCAGGATATCGGGCGCAGGATCTTAGTGACTCCCCGCACAGAGCATTATACACGGACAATGCACTTACATGCACTGGGAAGAAGAAGGTGAACCCCGGGGACCTGAGCGGGGAAGCGGCACATGCAGGATATCGGGCACACGATCTTAGTGACTCCCCGCACAGCACATTATACACAGACAATGCACTTACATGCACCAGGAAGAAGAAGGTGAACTCCGGGGACCTGAGCGAGGAAGCGACACATGCAGGATATCGGGGGCACGATCTTATTGAATCGCACCAGACTACCTGATCGTCGGACACTCCGGACCTTGTGAACTCATGCGGCCGGATAAGTAAATGTGCCCCGTTATCTTCTCTGGTAATGGAGCAAGGCGAACTAGCAGGACACCATTACTATCATGGCCAAATACTCCACCTCATAGCTAAGGCATTAGGCAGGACAATGACCTTTGTATGAACCTCTGAAAAGTCATCCTAGTGTGTGACATTGCAACGGGAGAAGTTGGATACACACTACAATACCCCCCCTAGAAATCTTTCTTGCAGTAATGCAGACTGGAGTGTAAGGGGTCATTTATCCCTACTATCTTGCACAGTTTGCTGGCAACAACTCCAAAGGATATTGTTTGGGGCTCTAGTTTTGTACAGCCCTAGTTTTTTTCAAGATTATACAATAAACTATGTTTTGGTTTTTTTTATTGTTCTCTTACACGGGCAAACAAACCTGTATTCTCCTCGTTGGAGTGTAAGCTCACATGACCCTCCATTTCCTGCCATCTTATGGACGGGGGCAGTGGAGGCATTTCTGAACTAGGGCTGTGGCTTCTGATTTCATGAAAATAGTGCAGAACTTTATTTAAATGTATATTGATCGGGTTATTATAATATCATGTCCCTGTTATATAACATAAAGTGGCCAGCCCCTTTAAGTAATTACTAAAACTAGAATCCTTTCCTTCATCTCTATCTGCCGGACATCTCTTTACCTCTGCATCTCCAGTACTTACCTGCTGAGAACGGCATGAAGGCCACCCGGGTGCGAAACTGCCCCTCCTCATTCAGGAAATGCCCCGGGTTAAACTCTTCTGGAGTCTCCCACTGAGAGGGGTCTGTAAGGACGGATGATAGGAAGGGGATCACAGGCGTCCCCTAAAAACCCAAAAGGAGAGAGGAATATTCATAATAATGACCTTTATTTATATAAAGCTTGCTACAATGTATACAGAGAAATGTATCATACAATGTATACAGGGAAATGTATCACACAATGTATACAGAGAAATGTATCATACAATGTTTATAGGGAAATGTATCATACAATGTATATAGGGAAATGTATCAGACAGAATTCTAGCTCATAAAATGCTATGTATAAAGTTCATTGTGCAGTAAAACTTTCTGCCGCTAACCATCTGCCTGTGACCTGGATGTATCTTCATGGCTGCATAAAGGTCAATGATAACATCCAAACGACACTTGATGGTTCTGCAGCAATCTCCTGCCATAAAGTGAGGATGTGCCAAGGCATAGCTCCCAACCATCCTGCTTTTGACGTGACAGTCCCGTTTTTTCATACCTGCCCCGGATAGATAAGATAATGTCCCGATAAGTCTAGCATTGTCACGGACCATCTGGCTTGTGGTCCCGACACAATGCAGAGCGGAGAACACGCGGCAGGAGCTGCAGGTTGTAGTGTTTATACCTGGCAGAGCGGAGTCTCCTGCCTCCTCAGTGCTGGCTCCGCCCCCAGTGTCAGTCTCTGGTTGTGAGTCACAGAGAGGACAGAGGGAGAGATGCCTGACACCAAGGCTGCAGGTGGAGAGCAGCCTCACAAGTAAGAAGTAATCCTGCTCTGTACTCTGTGTGCTCTGACTCCTCCTCTTCCTGCTCAGTACTCTGTGTGCTCTGACTCCTCCTCTTCCTGCTCTGTACTCCGGTGCTCTGATCTCCTATCCCTTACTCCTCTTGACTCTCTACCTTGCTGGGTCCTCTCCTCCCCACATGTTAACCCTACTGCCTGGACTGAGGGCTCCACAGAGACATTAATAAAGAACTGAATGGGTGATGCCACTTAAGAGGTAAACATGTCAGTGTATAATGAGTACATGTGTCTATGTTGTTTTGAGAGATTCAAGCTATTTAACCCATTACCACTGGACGTGAGTACAGTACGTCAGCAGGAGGCAAGGGGGTTATGGAGAGGGGTCTAACAGACAGAACGTTTCCATACAGCGGGGTACATATTGCCAGCCAACACCCCAAATTGGTTGCGGCCTAAGGAGTGAGAAGTAAATGACGTAAGAGAGGAGGCTGAAGAGGAGGAGGATAGAGGAAGGGGTGGCTTTCTGGGATGCTGGGGTCATAAAGGCTGTGAGGATTGGCTGGGCAATTGGGGAGCGAAGTTACTGTTTGGGCATCTGGTAGGTGGGAGCGGGAGAGATAGCGGAGGAGCGGGACAGTAGGACAGGGCTGAATGTGGGGGGCTGATCTCTTTCCTTTAAGAGCTGAGGATCGGTGGGAGTCAGTTCTAGAAGGGGTCGGATGCTGGGGGACACTGACTCTTAGGCGGGGATGGTGGAGGATGCTGGGGACAATAGGAGAGGGGATGTGGGGACTAGGAAGGATAGATGTGGGGACAGATGGACGAGGCTGGAGAGTGAGATAGGCGGTGGGGACTGACATAGGCAGCTGAAGCGGACAGGACGGAGGCATTGAGGGTGAGGTGGACAATAGGACGAGGCTGTTGTGCTAGGATAGCTGGTGGAGCGGTAAATGGACGAGGCTGTGTGGGGCTAGGACGAGGGGGAGCTGGGTGACAATAGGATGAGGCTGGAGGATGCTGGGGGACAATAGTGAGTGGAGTCGGGTGAACTGGACGGGAGGAGCTGGGGTGACAATAGGACGAGTGCTGGAGGAGTGCTGGGTTGGGACAATAGGACGTGTGGAGGATGGAGGATGCTGGTGGTGGTGACAATAGGAGAGCGTGGAGGACTGCGGGGTGGACAATGGATGAGCGGGGAGGATTGCTGGGTGACAATAGGACGGGCTGGAGGACTGCTGGGGTAAAAGAGGAGGGGCGGGTGGGGGGGAACAATTAGCGACGGGCTGGCGTGAGGAGCTGGGCGGGGGGACAAGAGGATGGAGGCTGAACGGCCCAACGAGGGGAGAGGATGGGCGGGGGAAAAAGGACGAGGTGGAGATGCTGGGTGACAAGACGAGGCGGATGCTGAGGTGCAGTGAGCGGGGCATGCGGGGTGACAAAGGACGAGGGAGGAGGATGCTGGGTGACAATAGGAGCAGGATGGCTAGGAGGAGCTGGGGACAAGAGGAGAGGCTGGAGGATGAGGGGTGACAAGGAAGAGGCTTGGAGGATGCTGGGTGACAATTAGGACGAGGCTGGAGGTGCTGGGTGCACAATAGGATGAGGCGGAGGATGCTGGGGGAGGACAATTTAGGATGAGGCTGGAGGATTGCGGGGTGACAATAGGACGAGGCTGGACAGGAGGAGGAGGGATGGAGGATGCTGGGGGACAGGAGGATGAGGCTGTGTGACAGGAGGATGAGGCTTCAACAGGAGAAGGCTGGAGGACAGGATGAGGATAGAGGACGGAGGGTTGGAGGACAGAGCAGGAGGCTGGAGGACAGGAGCCACAGGAGAAGGCTGGAGGACATGAGGAGGCTGGGGGACAGGAGAAGGATAGATGACAGAGGGGCTAGGGGAAAGGAGGAGGATGGTAGGAGGTGGCTGAGGACAGGAGCAGGAGGCTGGAGGACAGGGGCCACTGGAGGAGAGGCGTGAGAAACGGAGGAGGCTGTAGGACAGGAGGCCACAGGGTGAGGACGTTGGAGGAAAGGGGGCCACAGGGGGAGGAGGCTGGAGGACGGAGAAGGATAGAGGACAGGGGGGTGTGGACAGGAGGAGGATGTGGAGGTGGAGGCTGGAGGACAGGAGAAGGATAGAGGCAAGGGGGGCTGGTGGACAGGAGGAGGATGCTGGAGGTGGAGGCTGTGGGGACAGCAGGAGGAGACTGGAGAACAGAAGGAGAAGAGAGAATAGAGTACAGGGGGGTGGAGGACAGGAGGAGACTGGAGTAGGATGAGGAGGCTGGAGGATAGGGGTACAAGGAGGAGGCGGAGAAGGAGGCCACAGATAAGAGGCGGAGGGCAGGGTGCTACAGGAGGGTCGGAGGGACAGGAGACCACAGGAGGGGCTGGTGGACAGGAGACCAAGGAGAGGACTGGTGGACAGGAGACCACAAGAGGGAGCTGGAGGACAGGAGGACACAGGAGGAGGCTGTAGGACAGCAGGGCTACAAAGGGAGGCTGGCAGTACAGGGGCTACAGAAGGGAGGATGGCTGGAGAACAGGGGTACAGAAGGGAGGGCTGGAGAACAGGGGGCTACAGAAGGGAGGCTGGAGAACAGGGGCTACAGAAGGTGAGGCTGGAGGACGAGAACCACAGATAGGAGAATAGAGAACAGGACCAACTACTGTGAGGAGGGGGGGGGCAGGAATACAGATAGATATGTTGGTAAGTTTGGGGAGTAAATAAAAGTGCAAACCAAATGTAAAGGGAGGATAAAATTAAAAGAGGGGGTTTGTATGTGCAGAGTTGCATTAGGGGGTATTTTTGGGTCACATGGGGGGGAGGTTGGCAAAGTTAGGGGCAATCGTACTATGGACTATGCTTGGGGTGGGGCAATGGGTGTGGTTTAGAGGGAGGGGCTTTTGTCCCTCTTTCTCACGCCCAAAAGTTGGAGGATGCAGAAAAGTGGCGAGCAGATGGTCTATATAGTGTGTTATAGTGTAGTATCAAGGTCAATAAACTTATGTTACTTACAATATAAGACCATGGGGGCCGCGCAACCTCCCAACTTTGATGGAGACAAAGAGGGAATTCTATTTTTTACCTGAGCCTCCCCTTCCGCTCGCCCGTACTCTAGCCCCCCAAAGTATAATTCCCATCTCTCCATATCCCCCTCACATTGTGTGCCCCCAGCTCCCTGTCACACTGCAGCCCTTATGATACTGCTCCCCCTTATAGTAAAGGCCCCCTCTTATTGTCCACCAGGTCTGGTTACTTACTTTAAATGGTTAAAAATAGACACGGTCATCGTGTTCAACAAGGAAGGGAGGGATTGGACGAGGGAGGGATTTAGGGGAGCAATTCCATGTAACAAACATCAATGTTATTCGGGTTGTAAACGGGGAGGAAGGTTTCATGGTACCGGGGGTAAAGCCATGCCACCAAGCTGTTCTCCACACCTCATAGATATCAATTCTGCTCAGTCCCACTCCATTCCTGATATATCTCCCTTTAAGAGTTTAGGACAAACTCTCTTATTTTATCTCTCCCAATTTATGATCATAGAGGGAGTCAGGAGGTCTCCATCCACAATAGACAGAACCCACACCAGTCTAGATTCAGTAGGACATTTCTGGTGGTGGGTCCTGACCACTGCAACTACCTTAATTTACCACTAGGTGGAGCTCGCTGTATAGGGATTGTTAGAGTGGGGTCACACACAGGGTTGTATTGAATTCGCCTGGGGGGATGTGTGTTTCCATCGAAACACGTGTTGATTGGTAATCAGCACCTAGTGCAAGACACACGCATTCGGTTTTGATACGATAAGTTTTTTTCTCTGAAATTTTCCTATAGGGGGAATAAAAAATTAGTTACCCTCCATGCACTTTAATAGGGTTGGTGAGCTATGCTTTAAATGGGCTCTCACCCTTCTTCTGTTTGCTTTACCAATGATGTCCTCCTTTCCACAAGACGAGGGGTCTCTGTGGCTGCTCCTCCTCCTCTAGCTTTTGTAGAGGCGCTCAAGCTGTCCCTTCCTCCCTCTCTCTCTATTATTGAGGTTTTTTGTTTTCGGATGTTTTTTCTTTGTATTTTAAAGTTAATTTCAAGTCACAGCAGGAGTAAGGGATGGGGAAGATGTGAGATGGTGTTTGCTCGGTTGGCCGACTGCAGCTGGGAGTCTAGCTGGGAATACAGCATCCAGGGCTTAGAATTGTGTTATAGGATCTCAGTGGCTGATTTTCTGAATATTATGGGTTAATATATATATATAGCTGTTACCTAATTTTTCACCCACAGGAAGCCTCTGTCTTATTATAAGGTAACTTATACTGTACTTTACTGATATTTATGTCAACAGCACAATGCTAAAAACCAAGTGTGAATGTGGCCTTAGTTCAGATTGTTTTAATGTCACACTGACCCATTGTAGCAACCTTCAGTTGTATGATCGGGCCCGGTGTACACAACATTAATATCTTGCGTAATGTAAGGAAATTCTGTACCTTTGGTATATATAACCCCTGAACTTGATGTCTTCAGTGACTGCGTGGAAAAGTGCGGTTGGTGCGGTCCAGAACTCTCTGTATTTTCATGGAAACAGCATTGGTACGAGAGCTGAGGCTTGTCCGTGATCTCAGGAGGAGCAGGACTTTGTCACCTCATCAATCTCCTGCTGCATTTGGTGTGAGAAAGATGAGATCAGGCAGGTGAATATGAGTGCAGCTCTGGGGTATAATACGGATAAGTAATGTCATGTATGTACACAGTGTCTCCCAGCAGCAGAATAGTGAGTGCAGCTCTGGATATTAATACAGGATGTAACTCAGGATGAGTACAGGATAAGTAATGTCATGTATGTACACAGTGACTGCACCAGCCAGCGAATAGTGAGTGCAGCTCTGGAGTATAATACAGGATGTACTCGGATCAGTACAGATAAGAATGTCATGTTGTACACAGTGACTGCACGCAGCAGAAAGTGAGTGCAGTCTGGGAGTATAATACAGGAGTAATCGGATCAGTACAGGGATATAGTAATGTATGTGTACCACGTGACTGCACCAGCAGCAGATAGTGAGTGCGCTCTGGGTATAACTCAGGATGTAACTCAGGATCAGTACAGGATAATAATGTCATGTATGTACACAGTGACTGCACCAGCAGCAGAATAGTGAGTGCAGCTCTGGGGTAAATACAGGATGTAACTCAGGATCAGTACAGGATAAGTAATGTCAGTATGTACACAGTGACGCACCAGCAGCAGAATATGAGTGAGCTATGGTGTATAATACAGGATGTAACTCAGGATCAGTACAGATAAGTAATGTCATGTATGTACACAGTGACTGCACCAGCAGCAGAATAGTGAGTGCAGCTGGAGTATAATACAGGATGTAACTCAGGATCAGTACAGGATAATTAATGTCATGTATATACACAGTGACTGCACCAGCAGCAGAATAGTGAGTGCAGTCTGGTGTTATAATACAGGATGTAACTCAGGATCAGTACAGGATAAGTAATGTACTGTATGTACACGTGACGCACCAGCAGCAGAATAGTGAGTGCAGTCTGGAGTTAATACAGGATGTAACTCAGGATCAGTACAGGATAGTAATGTCAGTATGTAAACACGGACTCCACCGCAGCAGATAGTGAGTGCCGCTCTGGAGTATATACAGATGTAACTCGACAGTACAGGGTTGTAATGTCCTGTAGTTACACAGTGACTGCACCCGCAGCAGAATAGTGAGTGCAGCTTGGAGTATAATACAGGATGTAACTCAGGGTCAGTACAGGATAAGTAATGTCCTGTATGTACACAGTGACTGCAACCCAGCAGCAGAATAGTGAGTGCAGCTCTGGGGTATAATACAGGATGTAACTCAGGATAGTACAGGATAAGTATTGTCCTGTATGTACACAGTGACTGCCACCGCAGCAGAATAGTGAGTGCAGACTTGGAGTTAATCCAGGATGTAACTCAGGGCAGACAGGAGAAAGTAATGTCATGTATGTACACAGTGGACTGCACCAGAGCAGATAGTGAGTGCAGCTCTGGGGTAAAATACAGGATGTAATCAGGATCAGTACAGGAAAGTAAGTCATGTATGTACACAGTGACTGACAGCACGCCAGAATAGTGCGTGCAGCTCTGGGGTAGATTCCTACCTTGCACTTCTGGATAATGCGCCATGAACAGGAGGCTGAACTTTAGCGTTGAAGCTGTTGTCTCGGTTCCTGCTGCCAAAAGTCCTACAACGGACTGAGAAGACTGGTGTTACAGAAATCAGGATCTGCCCTCATGTTCCACCTGAGGAAAAGCAGACATATTTGGTCAGGGGGGGTGATTATTACACGGCTCCGTCCTCCTATCACTAGGAACAGAAACGGGGGGAACCCTGGGATGAGATGATCCCCATAGAATTCAATGGACAATTTCTTGGTGGCATCCTTAAGGAGGACTCGTGGTCAAGTTCTGTCGGCTTTTCACTTTTGGACCCCAGTTATCAGACATCACCCCTTTAGTCCCCAGATCACACAGTATGTCTCCTCCTGACCCTCCGGATCACATCACTCCTTTATCTTCAGCAGTGTAGTCTATGAAGTCCCGCGGTGACTCCGGCTGAACGTCTCCTTGTGAGCTTTTGTACTTGTCAAAAACTCCTGGAGAAATTCACTTTTCTTTAAAGACTTTATTTCTTGAACGGGACCTCAGAAAAATGGGGCAACGTTGCAGAGCTGGAAGAAGGGGAACAAGGAGACAAAGACATTAGGGTGATTCTCTATGAATGAAAGACCCAACAGGAACCTTAAGACCCTGGGAGACGGTAAGTAGGGCAAGTCGGGAATCCATTAGCCTCAATAATGACTTCTCAGCGCGAGTTATTGAGATCTGGACAGAAATTCCGTTAATGACAAAATTCTTGGGGTTGTGTGTAGATAATGATTAGGAGATATAGAGAGACAGAACACAGCACGTGTGAGGACACAACCCCAAAGTGCACTGGGAGAGCTGCAATCCTGGAATATAAAGCCATGGTTCACAGTCCTGCTGTCCCCCCATCCCAGGGTCTGACCTCCCCAGGCCTCCTACCACTGGCTGCCGTCGTTTCTGGGTCCTTTCCCTCCTGAGGTTTAGGTCCGGGCGCGTTTAAAGGATTTCCAGTTGAAGTAAGGTCAAAGAGATAAGGAACACCCAAAAAGACGAACAAAAAAAAGGCCAAGGCGCGACGAAGACTGAAGGCGCCACAGAGCCACTGAGCATGAAGACGCTCCCCGCGCCGAGGGGGGCCATGTCATTGACTGCACAGGGGAGTAACATCTATATGAGACAATTACACACCTGCAAGAGTGGAGTATACTGAAAAATAATTGATAGACAACCGTGCTTAGGAGACACGATCCCTTGATGTGTCTGGAGTGGACTGGAGGAGCTCCTGCAGCTGCTGTCCGGTTAGTTGAAGTGTTCTCCAAACAGCACCGAGCTGATGATGTTCCCCACACGCGTGGCCGTCAACATCACCGGGTTAAAAGGTTTTCCTGCAGAGAGAAAACAATAAGGTTGTAATGTGACCATCAGTCTCTGAATCACAGCCAGTCTCTCAGAGCCACGGCCAGTCCTGGAGACATAACCAGTCTCTGAGCCACCACCAGCTTCCAAGTCATCACCAGTCTAGTAGTCACCAGCAGTTGTCTAGTTACCACCAGTCTCTGAATCACAGCAAGTCTCTCAAAGCCACGGCAAGTCTCTGAGACATAACCAGTCTCTGAATCACGGCCAGTCTCGGAGGCATAACCAGTCTCCGAGCCACCCAGTCCAAGTTCATCACCGTCTGAAGTAGTCACCAGCAGTCGTTCCTAGTTCCACCAGTCCTGAATCACAGCAAGGCTCTCAAAAGCCCACGGCAAGTACTCTGAGAATAACCAGTCTGAACCGGCCGTCTCGGAGGCATTAACCAGTCTCGAGCACCACCAGCTTCAAAGTATACCAGTAGTAGTCCCAGCAGTTTCTAGTACCACCAGTTCGTGCATCACAGCAAGTCTCTCAAAGCACGGCCAGTCTCTGAGCCACACCAGCTTCAAGTCACGACACGGTTCAAAGTCATCACCGTCTATGAACCCAACTAGTATCAGAGGTCCTCCAGTCTCTGAGTCACCACTAGTTTCCGAGTCACAAACAGTATCCAAGTCACCAGATGTCTCCTGCAGAGAGAGAACAATAAAGTTGTAAAGTGCCCACCCGCTTCTAAGTCTCAACCGGTTTCTGAGTCACCTCCAGTCTCCAAGTCACCACCAGTTACGGAGTCACCACCAGTCATGGCCAGTCTCTTAGTCACCACCAGTCTCTGAAACACCACCAGTCAGGGCCAGTCTCTTAGTCACCACCAGTTTCCAAGTCATCACCAGTCTAGTAGTCACCACCAGTTTCCTAGTCACCACCAGTCTCTGAATCACGGCCAGGCTCGGAGACATAACCAGTCTCTGAGCCACCACCAGGTTCCGAGTCACAAACAGTTTCCAAACTGTCATCACCAGTCTACGAACCACAACTATTCTCAGAGTCATCTCCAGTCTCTGAGTCACCACCTGTTTCCGAGTCACCACCAGTCTACTCATTACTTCTAGTCTCCAAGTCACCAGTTGTGTCCTGCAGAGAGAGAACAATAAAGTTGTGAAGTGACCACCAGCTTCTGAGTCACCTCCAGTCTCCAGGTCACCTCCAGTCTCCAGGTCACCTCCAGTCTCCAGGTCACCTCCAGTCTCCAGGTCACCTCCAGTCTCCCCACCAATCTATAAGCAAAACTAGTCTCTGAGCCACCACCAGGCTCAGTGTCACCACAAGTGTCCAAGTTACTACCAGTATCTGAGTCACTGCCCGTTTCTGAGTCACCATAAGTCTCAGAGTCACCACAAGTCTCAGAGTCACCACAAGTCTCAGAGCCAGTGTATATAGCCTGCCGCCGCTGCCGGACAGATCGCACAGAAGATATACAGGGGTCACCGGAAAGGTGAGTTTAGATATATTTATTTTTTTGACTCGACTATAAGCCGAGTTTGGGTTTTTCAGCACATTTTTTGTGCTGAAAAACTAGGCTTATACTCGAGTATATAAGGTAAGTTTTTGGGAAAAAATATTTATAAACTTTTTTCCTAATGGAGAGAAGGAAAACTATGCCTCTAACGGCACCATTTTGATGGTAGCACCCAAGATCCAACTTCAAAGAAGCGTTGTTCCATGACTTTCCCAAAACAGCTGCCAACAAACCGAGTCTGACTTGGCTTCTAACTACTGTACATCCATGAGTGAGGCTTGCTATATAGCCGAAACACGTAGGTGTTTGTACTTACAATGTACACTGATGTACTTTTTTTTTAAATGAATGAGAAATAAAGCAACGTGATTTT
This sequence comes from Engystomops pustulosus, assembly GCA_019512145.1. NCBI lineage: Eukaryota > Metazoa > Chordata > Amphibia > Anura > Leptodactylidae > Engystomops > Engystomops pustulosus. The sequence continues at coordinate 105,189 of WNYA01000482.1, read as the reverse complement.
ATTCGGATGTTCTACGATGAACCTTTTTTATTGTTCCTATTTCCATTACGGTTCTTTAAGAAGTCAGTCATTAACCGTTGTGGTCCTTTTCTCTGAATAAGAGCTGAGATGCATTTTTTGCCCAAGAAGCAGGGACTTAAAGGGGTTGTACAGGTTGGTACCGGCCTTGAGCGCAGCTGTGGCCAGGAGTGCACTGCCGGCCTCTACGAACAAACAGAGACCCTGCAGTGATGGTTGGCACCACAGCTGAAAGGAAGCAGGGAGAGAGGTGAGTATATGCTGTTTATTATTTTTAAAGCCCCCAGTCAAATATTTAAAAAAAAATTAAAATACCTGGACAACCCCTTTAAGGCTTACTACACCAGTTGGATATCTGCAAGGAGCAATCGGTACCAGAAACTTTCCATTGACTTTTTGTTTTAGGACAGCATTAAGGAGACTCGGAAATTCTTAATTGATCAAGGTTTTTGATATTTTCTTAGAAGGTAGATGACTGCATGATGCAGTTACAATGTCTTTGGCAGTACTGACTGTCTTTTTTCTGTTCCAGACCCTGACCCAGTTTCTGGGATGGTCGGTTCTGAACACTGATACATATGACAAGATGAATAAACTAGAAAACAGAAAAGACATTGCCCAAGAGATGCTGATGCACCACCTGAAGTGCACACCCCAAGAACTTCAGAGTATTTTGGTAAATGACTTACAGCTTATATATATTTTTTTTTAGTTTTGAACAACATTAGCAAGTTATGTTTGACCAAGCCACTATTTTCATTTTAGAAAACTAACGAAAAGTTAAATAAGAATGTAGACGACTGTGAGCAGAAAGAGATGATGAAGATATTGGTAAGATGTCTACAAGAACATGTGTTGTGCCTACATTTATCAGATATTACTTAATCTACAATGCTGACCTCATGTAGAAACATGAGTGCCCCACTTCCTGGTTTCTCCCAAAACATAGACAGGCAATGGTTGTAGATGCCTATTCAACAACATCTATATTAGAGCAGTGGGGGATCTGGGATAGGTGAGTAACTTCTTATAATTTTAGTGGCTCCATTGTATTTTATTCCCCGGGATAGCCCTTGATTTCTCAAGTCATTTATGTTTTATTCGCCTTCTTAGTGACCGCAAAGTTATTAGGAAATATAAAAAGTACTGCAAATGCTTAATTACAAATTTCGCCAGAGAGATGAAAGATCTTCCTGCTACATTGAAAATGCTATGAAAATATGATACAAAAGAACATATTTGTGAAGAATAAATATAGTGCTTTGTCTTTTTCTTTAACTAAAACATCTTGTATAAATTCACAATGCATCACCCTAAAGCCTATTGGGTTTTTTTCTGTTCTATCAAACTGCCTACAAAAGCACCTTTGGAAAACAAATCCATAGATTAGGAAAAGTTTTAGACCCAACTAATCAGATCCATGTGCTCACAAGTGTTTATCTTCCTTTGAACAGAAAGAAGAGTTGCCAGATCCAGCGGCGCTGGAACTCTATGAATTTCACTTTAGTGACCTGCCGGTGTCCGAGCACGAGCTTATCAAGAGCGGGATACGACTCTTTGTAGAACTAAATGCTCTGGACAAGTTTAAGGTGCCCGCAGAGGTGAGTCATCTGACCCCGAAACTGCCTTCTTTTTGTACTGTTATAATATTAGTTATTATATAGTTATAGAGTCTCAATAATTACTTAGTCTCAACCTTAGTCTTGTCATGGACTTCTTGTCTACTACTTGGTGTACCATTGAGTTCATCTGCTCATCATGTGTAAAAAAGGATAGAAGTAAAGGGGTTCCAAGATCAAAAGATCATTGAACACTCATAAGAAAGGTCATCAGTATTACATCAGCAGGGTTTGACCTTAAAATTATCTGAAAAACCCCTTGGATATATTCTGTGGTATTCTCCTACCGCTTGCCGCATAGCTATTTCTGGTCTTGGAGAAGATTTGTAGAGATTTCTTAGTTTCTTCAGTTAAGAGAACCAAAATGAGAAGATGAGGGGGAAGAAATGGAGAAAAATCCTTTTTTTGTACACTTTTTGTGGGACTGTAATATAAAGGACTCCTCCGGTCATCAATATATGATAACTGGATGAAGAAACTTTGGGGGAGATGCTGGCTTATCCATGCAAGCCACTACGGGCATGTCAGGGTGGGGAGGGCGGTGCGCAGACAGGGGCTCATATTTACTAATAGGTACTTATCTACTACTCTTTTCGTAGTAGATAAGTACACTGGAGCACTAAAGAATTATAAGACTGCTGTTTAAAATGCCAGTCTTACTGAATCCACAGCAGGGAGCACCAGGCCTGCTGCTACCAGACAACCAGCAGGGCACCAATTCTAGAGAGCCAGCAATTGTGGTTGGTTTTCCTAAGGATAGGACATCAGTATTCAGGGGGAGAATTGGTATTTTGTGAGCCCAAGTATTTCGAAGTTATAACTGCCCTGTTATTACTACTCTGCCAGAAAACTGCGGTTCCTCAACTTTATTCTGCTTCTTGATTTTACTTGCGTTGAGTGAAGGAGAGAAAAGTTTGCAAAAGTCTTTTTAATGACATGTCAAGTCGTCTCTGAAAAGAATGGCTTGAGGACAGGGATCGGCAGTTCTGTGATCCAAAAAAATCAGCTTACTGGCAGCCTCGGGATGTTACTTTCTCCTCGTTTTTGGGCCTTCTGCCTAATATTTATATTGAAAGCTAAAAGCAAGAACTGGCATAGACAGTAAAATAGCTAAAAGAAAAGAGAACCTGGAAACCTAAGATGTCCAGTATTGCAGACATTTTTTAATGAAGCTCTTATTATGAATACTCTTGTTAAAAATCCTCTTGGTTGTGTCGGCAGTGCTTATGCAGACCTATGTATTTCCCAAGTTTTCAGATTACAAAAAACTCTTTGTGGTCTGATCATGCCTAACAGTTAGGCCCGACAATAAACTGGCAGGTGGTTGATAACAATACTTTATTGAGGTTCTCTCTATATGCCTATTATTAATTAATAATTATTATTTATTTATATAGCACACACAAATTAAGCGGGGCTGCACAGCGTTCTTCCAAATCGGTCTCTGTCCCCTATGGGGCTCACAATCTAATTAACCTACAAGTATGTTTTGGAGTATGGGAGGAAACTGGAGGACTCGGAGAAAACCCACGCAAACACGGAGAGAACATACAAACTCTTTGCAGCTATTGACCCTGAAACTTGAACCCAGGTCCCAAGGGTTCAAGACTGTAATGCCACTGCCATCACTAAGCCACCGTGCTGCCCCTCTACTATAAGTTCTTCTAAGGGGTTATACCTCAGCATCATAATATGTCCCATCACTCTTACACAATCATACTCCTATTAGGAGTATTATTATTAAAGCTTATCATGAATATTTATAAAATGGAAAATTGGAACCATCTAGACTAAAACTAGAGTTTAATATCAAGTTTTGACCATGTTGTTGGCAACTAATCCCAAGTTAGATGCAATAGTTCCTATATTTTAGAGGGGGCCCCAGCAACTGTTGGTAACTCGCTATCAGAAAAGGGGGTCTTGCATGTGATACAAGAGGAGGTCTGTGGTCAGTCTGTCCCTATTTTACCAACTGTACTGATTTTGACTCCATTACTAGGTCATGACAAAATGGATGTACACCGTGAGAAAGGGCTACCGGGACATCACGTATCACAACTGGCGGCATGGATTTAATGTGGGACAGACAATGTTCACCCTGCTAATGGTATGTAATGTTACTGTGCTGTGTAATTGTAATGTATCTCAATATAGTAAGATATGGCCAACCAAACACACAGAGATGCCCTCCCTTATTTCCTTTTGGCTGGATGTCCAGATATGTGCATCTCAGGATGACCAATACTTTAGGTGATTAAAGCCCCTACTTCTATCACTTTGCATACAGAGGTGATTGTCATTCACACCCTGTGTAAGGGTCTAATGACTACATAGATAGCTGAAGGCAATTTTTTTACATATAGTTTTGTTAGTTTGTAGTTCGGGGAAGGTGAAGATATTTTTGGCCTAGCTACCACAATTCATTGTATTGTATGTATTGTATATCATCTTTTTCTATAAAGACTGGTTAAGAGATACATAAAATAAAATTTTAGCTTCAGATGCTCTTTAATAAAAGTCCTTTAATTTTTAAAAGACAGGTAAACTCAAGAAATACTATTCTGATCTGGAGGCCTTTGCCATGGTGGCTGCTGCTTTTTGCCATGATATTGATCATCGAGGAACCAATAATTTGTACCAAATGAAGTAAGCGCCGTGGTTTTAATTCATTTTACTGTAAATTCCAATGAAATCATAAATTGTCAACTATTACAGATGTTCTGTCTTCATACAGGTCAGCAGCCCCCCTTGCAAAACTTCATGGGTCTTCTATTTTGGAGCGACATCACTTAGAATTTAGCAAAACTCTACTGGAAGATGAGGTAAGGGTATCTTACTTTTTTTGCATATGTTGGTTGATGACAACAATTTTATCTCTACCTATTTGTTATTACCAGATCCTTCAATTTCTCCTTGTATTTTAGAAGTGTCACCCCTCTGACACAGATAGACTTCAAGTCTTGTCACAGCTGTCAGGCGGCATAGTCAGCAGTTGACAGGGGTCAGAACTGAAAGGAGGCAGGGCCCACCTGTGCTTCCACCAACACACCGTGGGGCCATTGGGACTCCAAGAATTTAGGTCAATTTCAAAGATCCTTCAGGACTTAACGTGGTATAGAATGTCCAGTCACAGTGGTTCCGACTGCTGGGACTTTCCGTGATCACGAGAATGGGACCATGAGTTCCATAAGGAATCAAGTGCTGTTGCATACCCCTGAATAGGGTAGTGAGACATTCCGAGCCCAAAAGTACCAAACTGCTATATTCTAAATAGAGGAGGCTAATCCCATCTGGTTGAAAAGAGAGGGAAAACAGGATAATTTGCCAAGGAAATTAGCTGAAATTAGGTTATATTTTAGATTATTTGCAACCGGTTATAACTCATTAAAGGAGTTGGCTCGAGTTTTAAAGCTGCGAAAGGTGGGGGGGTTCCAGTTTCCATTCTGAATGGGACATGCATGTAGCTGCGTAATGTCTATGGGGTTACAAAATGCTCAGATAAACATAGCAATAAATGTAGTGGCATTGAACATGCTCAGCCTGCTTCTCCATTCAAACATGATAGTGTTCATCCTCATCTTCCATCCTAGTGTTCATTAGACCCCCACCTCCCCACCATCGTTCAGGAAGTTACTACCTGGGAATATTTGTTCTGCAGTTGGACCCTTTAGCCTCTCATCCTGAGCAGCGATAACACAAACTTTTTATCTTTCAGAGTTTAAACATTTTCCAGAATCTAAACAAGAGGCAGTTTGAGAATGTAATTCATTTGTTTGAAGTCGCGATCATAGCAACCGACCTGGCACTGTATTTCAAGTGAGTTTTTGTGACCAAGAGCTTGCGCCAGGCTATAGTGCCAGTTACCACGTGCACGCCAGCTGACTGACTGGTTGGCTCGGGTACAAGTGCAGTTGGTTTGATAACACGTTAGGTAACAAGTATTTTTTGCACAATCGAGATCTGTAAAGTGACACCTTTGATGTATAATGCATATCAAGGGTATTGACACATATATTATATGGACTAGATACAGGCAGGTTCCTACACAATAAGCTCTTGAGGGTTGTTAACCTTTACTGTAGCACCATTTAAAATATTTAAGTCCTATATAGTAAAATGTTCTCAGGCGCCTAAACACCCTGAGCATTGGCCGACTATTGGGCTAACTAGATAGAACTTGTCGAAATCACATCCCCCTGTGTGCATCGGCAAATGTTTTGCCAACAAAAATTTAAACTGTAAAATAGTGCACAATTCCTTCGACTCCATACGGTAGCCATATTTGCTGATAGAGACATCCATTCATGATCATTGCCTTGCTCCGTCATGTAAAGAGACGATAAGAGAAGGGCACCACATTGTGCATCACAATCGGGCATGTCAACTCCTACCCCAAATTCAATAGCCATTCCATTACAATATAATCGATTGGTTGATGGGGTGAAGGACAGGAGGTTATTAAGTCATATTGATTTACTATAGGTAAGGGCATATTTTTGGGATAATTGAGTTAAAATGCCCTAAATTTCTTGGACCCATGAAGTGACTGACCACTGGCCAAAGAGTCCTTGATTACATAACCACCTTTACTGACCTCTTTGCATAGAAAGAGTTGGTAGAGAGTGAGTCTTAATAGCTATGTTAATCTGTGTTAATCCCAGGTCTCTATAATCTCTTTGCTAATCCTGGCCAGTTTGTGTTGGTCGTTAGTGCAATGAAAGTTGACTAGAGACTAGTTTTATTAAAATATATCTGTTTATGGTGGTCAATGGTTCCACGTGATACATATTTGATTCCCAACCATTGCCAGTAAGAGAGGGAAGAGACTGTGACCCTCATGACCCATTGACCTATAACTACGTTTTAGTGTCTGTCTGCATAGCAGGGCCTTTACAGATTGTACACCGTTGTATACGTTGATTGTTATTGAGAAAAGGTAGAACCAAATGCTTTATATTCAGTAATTTATCAAAAGCAGAAGTATGGGGACAACTTCAATACCGATCGCCTACCATGTATCAGTGTTGATGCCTACATACAGAGATGGTGCCAGTGAAGTGAAAATATGTTGTTTTTGTCAAATCTACTAGCTAAATACAATGACACTGTCTAATTCTGGTTGAACACAGGAAAAGGACTATGTTTCAGAAGATAGTGGACGCGGCAGAGCAGATGAAGTCAGAGGAGGAAGTGATAAAATATATTATCACCGACCAAACAAAAAAGGAAATTATCATGTGAGTGCATCGGACTGAATCCATGAAATTTGAGTCACCAAAGCATAAAAAGGGACATTCAAAAAGTGCACAGTATACGGTCTATCAATCTTCTCCAAAAGGAAAAGGACAACAAACATTCATTGACCTGTGTGCAAGGGTCAAGGACCAGTACTTTATTTTAACCAAAGTTAAGGCAGATCAACCTTTGGCCTGATTTTTCTGTAGACTGCTGTCCAGGCAGCCTGCATAGGCAGCTCTGTAGCTCATGTGGAAGGTTAGAGAAAAGTTACAGAAGGTTGAAGAACATTGTGGCCATCCACATCCACCACCTAGACTGTTTGAAGAGTTATTTCCCATAAGGGGCCATCATCCTGGAAATCTGTGTCACAAACAAGCATGTTTGTGCTCATTCTGTGGGACACCGTATAGCCAACCATTTAATGACGTACTACTACTACGTACTGATGGTATCCAGGATAAGGAAGGTCTCTAATCATTGGGGGTCTGACTGTTATATTCCTAAGCTGTCATGGGAATAAGAGTAAACAAGTGCCTCATGTGAATAAACTGGTGGAGTAGATGGTCTGTCTCTGCTCGGTCCACCTCCAGTGGACCACTGGAGGCATTCAGGTAGTTTCATATTCCTATAAGACACCTACATACCCCACACCTGTAGGATCCATACCACTTTGAGTTGATCCACAAGACAAACTAAAGTTGTCCATAGACATATGAGAATGTGTATCCTTGGCAGCTCTCCAGATAAGTCGTTGGCCCCTCAGTACCTTATCTGATCAATTACTTCAAGCTACATCTATATATTTTTATATGTGATAGATTTTGTCGGCTATCTCGACTTATCAGCCATGTTTCTATATCTGCAGGGCCATGATGATGACAGGATGTGACTTGTCCGCCATTACAAAGCCCTGGGAAGTACAAAGTAAGGTAGGTCATCCCTGTACTGCACTCCAATCAGCTCTACAGATACCACACCACAAATCTGCAGGGTTTGTACTGGAACAATTCCTCAATTCTCATTCCAAATTATTTCTTTCTAAAGAGACTAAATGTTGCATTCTTCGAAACCAAAGTTCTTCGAGTTGTGTAAAGCACATACAGTACTTTTTAACAGATGTTATACAAAGTGAAAGGAATGACCCTTAGGTGGTGTTCTAGTCTTCCTTGAGATGTTTTGTATATATTTAGAAGATGTATCAATGATGGATGTCACTGCTTGGACGTGCCATTGCATATATCTCCCAGACGTGTTTTTGTGTTTTTTTTTGCGAAGATCCACTGTATATGAAAGCAGAGTGGCGCTGTCTTTTATCGCAGATAGAAATAATACTAATATATACATTCCCGGTAGGAGCTGAAAATTCACACTTTGGGCCTCTGCTGGGTAATTGGATGTGTATAGGGCTCAGATGGAGTATACACAGAACCTAAAGCAAAATTCACATAATATTTTTTTTCCACCATTATAATGATACAACATGATTCCCGTCGTAACCTTACAATAGAAGGCTGTAGCGCATGCATCTCATTCAGTGGGATACAATCTCTGGTTCAGTCCCGGATGACTCCCAAATTACACAATTTGCCATAGAGTTGCATCCATCCCCCATAGACTCTATTGGCCTTCACTGAGCATATAATGATAAAGCAGGAATGATCAAGAGCATACTGCCGCATATTTATCCAGCGTTTCTTAGTGGACACACCATATAATGAGTAAAGGCAAACTGAGCCAAGGCAAAAAGGAGACATATACACCAGGAGCTTATCTGGCATACACAATACATGTGTTCAAAAGAAAAAAGTGAATGCAACCTAATATTGTCATTAGCATATGTGGGCAATATTTTCTCCTGAAAATATGTTGAATTAACTCAAAAAGGCTTATTGGGGGTATTCCTGCTTCCCCACCCCCCTCCCTAAAATTTAGTTGGAGTTTCTAAACTTTACTATGATATTGCCCATGTCAAACTGGATTGGGCCGGCATGTCTAGCTTCTTTTTGTATTTACAGATACTCTATGATACTCTATTACCGTATTGACCTATGAAAATATTTACCAAAAATACCCTCTGCAACTTTCTGGAACTGTTCTGACGGTTTCCACCATGCAGTTTATCATTTGAACTCTTTTTGCCTCTAGGTTGCTCTTATGGTGGCTAATGAATTCTGGGAACAAGGAGACCTGGAGAGGACAGTTCTTCAACAGCAGCCGATTGTAAGATTGTAAAGTTCTTATTTGATTCCCTGACGTCATCTTGTAATCTTATTACTGAGCATTCTTTTCACTGCATGTCAAGTTATACATTTCCGTATTACGTATTAGGGGATACATACCTACAACTACAGAGTATATGTATGGAAATTTCTCTATTATGTAATTTTCTTTTCCCTAATTATATTTAACTTCACAAACAGTTTCACTGTTTTCTTTTGTTATTTTAGTAACAATTTATAGAAAGTCTTAGATAAAGTGCAATTTATATAATTTTTTTTTACTTAGTGAGTTGTAATACACTAGTTTTACATTTATTTTTTTAAAGCTTTGATCTTTTTCTTTATTCAGCCAATGATGGACAGAAACAAAGCGGAAGAGCTGCCCAAGCTTCAAGTTGGTTTCATTGACTTTGTATGTACATTTGTGTATAAGGTAAGCGATGGATGTAAATTGTTAAACTATTTTAATTCCGTCAGAAAAGCACAAAATGACAAACATAAACCAAGAGCTAAAAACTTAACACATCCAATCTATATCACTACCCACATATCGGCTTCATGGGGGCTTGTCTTTCAGACCTTTGTACAAATTTGAGGTAGGGTATATGGAACACGCCAAAGATTATGAGAAACAGACCTCTTTATGGGTATGTTCACTTGGCATTCTTTAACAAATACTGGTTCAAAAACCGTTCTACAACTACGACTCATGGTCACGCCTCTTGTCCTATCATATATTGGTAAATTTCCCCTAATCCTCCTTCAGTCACAGCAGAGCCTGTTACTCCTTTCCCCAAGGAGACATTGCCAATTAAGGCCACCTTAAAGGCGTGTGGAGACTTAAAGCAATAGATGCTCCACTAGGGAATTCTAGGAAGGATGCAAATAAGTTTTCCAAGGTGTTACATGGAAAACAATACCTCATTTTGCTACCTTGAAAGGCAGCCCCCTAACACCAAGTATGACCTACAAGAAGTCTAAAAACATGATGTGGGATTAAGCCAAACCAGTATATCTATTCCATAAGGAACAGACTCCCAACTGTAGACAGCGCTGTTTCGACCTGGTTGGGTCTCCTCAGTACAATGTAGTGTACTCGGTTCCCTACACTGTACTGAGGAGACCCAACCAGGTGGAAACAGTGCTGTCTACAGTTGGGAGTCTGTTCCTTATGGAATAGATATACTGGATTGGCTTAATCCCACACCATGTTTTAGATTTCTTGTAGGTCATACTTGGTGTTAAGGGGGCTGCCTTTCAAGGTAGCAAAAGGAGGTATTGTTTTCTATGTAACCTTGGAAAACTTATTTGCACTCCTTTCCCAAGCAGTTATTGTCTTCTCTTCCAACTTGTCGACTGGGTTACATCCAGTAGTGAGTGTCCGCTCCCCCGGTTCCTTCCCTTAATAGTGCTTTGCAGTTTCTTCAGTAGCCATTACGGCCATCAACTTTTACCCAGTAAATACCACAGTTTTCCTTTCAACAACATCTAAACTTTCTAACTTTCATTTTATTGAGAGCAACAAAACAATGTAAATGGAGATCTGAATTCTGACCACGTCACGGAGAGGATCGGGCTTCTATTACCCGAATTGCACTTACTTGTGAAAGCAGTTTTTCAGGTAGTAACTGTAAATTGCTGAAATCATTTCCCTGATCTATATATAAAAATACCCTACAGGTAAATGCTTTATTACGTTAAAAGGTTGATAAAAATGTAATTCTACTCATAGATGCCCTGCAGTTGTTTTATGAATCATACGGGAAGTACGGGTTTTCGAAAAATGTCACTTCATTACATTCACCAGATTCGATGTTATTATGTTCATTGCAAATTTGCTTTTTATATAAGAATCTGAAATGTTTTTCTTTTATTAGTTCACATGTGAGTCGTCGCTTCCACGCGATATAAGACGCATTGTAATAGAGTTCCATTGTGTTTCCCAACAAGTTGAGGAAAGAAACATGCAGCATGCTGCTAGATTTTTGCCATAAAAGATCGAAGCAGTAATGTAGCCTCACAAGGCAACTTACCCTTAATGGGGTTTTCCAGTTAACAGGAGGGTGCCCCCATAACAGCATAATTAAAGGGTTGATCCAGAGATTGAAAAACACGGCTGCTTCTTTCAAAAACAGTGCCACACCGGACCATCATTTGTATTGGTATTGCGACTTTATATATATTAATGGAGCCAAGATGCAATACCCCTGGTCAGGGATGGATGACAGCAGCCATGTTTTTCAACTTTATTTAGGGAAATCTACCATCAAAAACATCAAAAGAAGCATTTCGTCAGTGGGATGATAGGATTGAGGTAAAAGAAATCTACCATCAAAATCCATCATGATAAACCAGGGGCACTTATTTATAGATGCAAGCACCATAATATCTTGTTATCCATGGCTCATCCCGATTCATTAGCATAATTATAAAAGTTGATTTTAGAAGCAAGGAGGTCATGGATTACAAATATAAGACGATTACCACAGTCACTGTAACTGAACCTATGAGAAAATGCCACTGCTTTATCCATAATGGATTTTGATGATAAATTTCTTTTACCTCTCCCTCTCCCACTGACAACAAACTTTTTTCGACGTTTCTTCAGTTCCTGCTCCCATGCTAAGAGCAGCCAGGCTCAGCTAGAGACCCCATGGAGAAGTTTTATTACCACTACTTCCTCCACTACATAAAGCTGCCGCCGGCTCTATAGATCCGGTGGTCGTGTGATCCCTGTTTCTTCAGGGGATAAATCGGAGCTGCTGGATCAGACTCAGTACAGCTATGATCAGACATCAGCCTCGTAACTGGGGCTCTTATAGATGAAATTTAAAAATTAAAATAAAAAGTGTGGAAATTTCCCCCTGGGGTCTTTTAAGACCCCAGGAGGTAAATATAAGTTAAAAACAAAAACAAATACATACCCTACTTTATAAACACAGCACACAAACACACAAATAGCATATACACATCAGCATATAGAGGTATATAGAATATACATATAGTATATACACACAGCATATACACACCCAATACACTGTGGGTCCCATAGCATTTGCTATGGTTGTTACCAATGTAGTTAAGGCAGGTCGTGGTAATCTTATGTTCAGTTCTGATCTCACGTCTGAGGGATTTGAAGGTGGTCGCACAATATTAGGGGCTTGTGATTACACAGCAACTTTATAATTATTTACTTACCGCTTCTTCTAGGAATTTTCACGGTTTCATAAAGAAATCACACCAATGTTTGATGGACTTCAGAATAACAGAGTCCAATGGAAAACCCAAGCTGATGTGTACGATGAAAAGATGAAGGCTCTAGAAGAACAGCAGAAGAAGCATGAAAATGATGTGGGAGCGAAGAAAGGTAACTAGGGTCTCATATCAGTACAACGTTCAACAGAGGTTTCTTAAAAGCATTACCTTGTATGCACTTCAATCATATACTTGTGTTTCTTCTCCCATAACGCTTCATGAAATGATACACCTACCACATATCCAAAACAAATTCAGAAAAACCTGCCCTTAAAGGGAGTGTACCACCACCCTGGAGCGTTATAATCTGCTGGTAGCACATTGTTGAGAAATGCACTATGACTTCCTGCATAGCTTTTATTATAATTTCTGTCCATTTTGTAGTTTCACAGAATTTCAGATTGTAATCTGTATGCTAATGAGGCAGTTGTTCACCCGGGTCATGTCTACTGCACCCATAGAACTAAAATTCCTGCTTAAATCGCTTCCCTCTTCTTCCTGTTTTGCCCCATTCTTCCAACAGGCCATGTCTCCTGCTTCTCTGATTTAGATGGTAGTGGTCCAGACAGGACACAACCGGGTGCACCAACTGGCTCATTAGCATATAGATTAAAATGGGAATCTCTTGGAAATGGATAAATGGACATAAATAATAAAGGTATTTTTTGAAATCGCATTGCATTTCTTTATAACAAGCTGCCAGCAGAGTATAATGTATGGGAAGGTGGTGGCTCCCTTTAAGGGGACTTTCCCATAAGGACCATTAATTGCGAGCACTATGGTTCTCAGGCTGTTTGCTTGGGTATTTTTGGCAATCCTATAGACCTGAAGAGGGAATGTTGAACATCTAAAGACAATTCTCTGTTCAGTCCAGCCATGAGTCTCCTATCCTCTTTACTCGAGATGGTTCAAACAAGTTTCCATGGAATAATAGGGTTAGCCATCACTGGTGTAACAATATATGTACTAGTACAATCAACCTTCAGTATAAGAAGAATCATCTCATCAGACATGGTCTTGCATCAGCAACTAATTTTCCGCCCCGATATTTCATCGGTGGGCGTCTGAATTGATTTTGGTTAGGTAACAAGAGAACATGAATCCAGGTTGTGGGCTAAATAACAAGTGATCTCATGAAAGGGACTCAAAGTCCAACGTGCAGATGATACATGATGTTTGTAGAATGAGATTAGGTGACTGATAAAAGAGTCAAAACATTGACATGTCTCACATATAAGAACAACTTATTACCACTTGGTTATCATTGCTGAGGGCCTCAGATGCTTCCAGAACATTTATTGATAATAATGTTTATATAGCGCCATCAAATTCCGTAGCGCAGATTCTGGGGACACATACAAAAAAAATAAGACATTATATAGAAACAACAGTCATGTAAAACAATAGGAGTGAGGGCACTGCTCGCAAGAGCTTACAGTCTATGAGGATGAGAGGGTGACACAAGAGCTTACAGTCTATGAGGATGAGGGGGTGACACAAAAGCTTACAGTCTATGAGGATGAGGGGATGACACAAGAGCTTACAGTCTATGAGGATGAGGGGATGACACAAGAGCTTACAGTCTATGAGGATGAGGGGATGACACAAGAGCTTACAGTCTATGAGGATGAGGGGGTGACACAAGAGCTTACAGTCTATGAGGATGTGGGGGTGACACAAGAGCTTACAGTCTATGAGGATGAGAGGGTGACACAAGAGCTTACAGTCTATGAGGATGAGGGGGTGCCAAAAGAGGTTTAAGAGCTTGTATAATGGTCCAGCCATTTTTATGAGTGAATGGAATAAAAATAATTTAATAAATCAAAAAATGCTGCTGCTTAAACCAGCCATCAGTCGCCATCTTATATACAAAAGTCCATAGTCAGGGAGACTGCAAAGAAGCATTTTCTGGATAACAGACAGGGGGAGTACCCAGAATTGGTTAATAAAGATTTATAGTTGCATGCTCTTAGCGAGTGTGATAGGCCTGCCTAAATAAATGAGTTTTAAGAGAACGTCTGAAGCATTGGGTAATGGGTATTAGTGTGATAGAGTGGGGTTGGGCATTCCAGAGAATTAGTGCAGCTCTGGAGAACTTGTGGAGACGTGCGTGGGAAGTTCAAATTAAGGAAGAGAATAATCTAAGATCACTAGCAGATCAGAGAGCACAGGTTGGACAATAGACTGAGATGAGAGAAGAGAGTTATGGGGGGTGCAGTATTATGCAGAGCTTTGTGGATGAGAGTTATTAACTTAAACTGTATTCGGTAGGAGACGGGCAACCAGTGCAGTGATTGGCACAGACTGGAGGCATCCGTGTAGCGTTTGGTTTTAAAGACAAGCCTGGCTGTTGCATTGAGAATAGATGGTAGAGGAGAGAGTTTAGAGAGTGGAAGACCAATTAGTAGGGAGTTACAGTAGTCTAGATGACATTCATTTAAAGGAATCACAGGCTGAATTTAATTAATGTCAGCCAATTCATTGGCCAATAGTTTCCCACACTCAGTTCACGTAGTGTTTGATGGTCTGGGGAAAATGGAATCAGCAAATGACTTTCTATGGCTAAGCTTTAGGTGTATGAAACATTTTTACCACTTACCATAGGAAATCCATTCTATACTCCATTTATGGAATTCTTAAGTAATTTAATATTTATAAAGCAGCAATAATCCCACAGTGAAAAGGGGTTCACAAACATATAAAAAAAACAATGTAATGAAGACAATGTAATTATTTTGTAAAACAGATGTAATTTGGTAATTGTCTCTTTTGCACGTATATTAATAAGGAAATTAAAAAAACATACAAAAAAACATTAAAAAAAGTACAAAAGAGACACAACACTAGACTGAACAGGCACTAGAGGAAGGAGAACTCATGAGGAATCTATATGGGAGGGTAGATGGGGACATTCGATGAGGGAGGATAGCAAGTGGCGTAACTGTGCGGTGAAGACAATTCTAAGCATGTGGGTTTTCAAGTTACGTTTCAGGGTTTGGAAGTTAGGGGACGATCTGACAGTTTTAGGTAGTGAGTTCCAGAGAATCAGAGATGTCTTCAGAGATAGTTGTTAGAAGAATCAAAAATAGAAGAGCGAAGCAGGTTTCATGAAGATCAGAGATTACATGTGGGACAGTATTGGCTGATGAGGTCAGAGATATACGAGAGGACAGGTTGTGTACGGCTGTGTAAGTCATGGTTAATATTCTATACTGAACTTACTGTGTAATGTGCAACCAGTGGAGAGACTGGTAGAGAGGAGAGGCAGAGGAGAAGTGAGGAAACGGATGAGCTGGGCAGCAGAGTTTAGGATGGATTGGAAGAGTTTGCTAGGAGACCACAAAGAAGAATATTGTAGTTGTCCAAGCAGGAGATAAGAAGGGCATGGACTAGTAACTTTGTAAACTTGAGGAAGGGGGGAAATTCAGATACAGGAGATGTTTTCTAGATGGAGAAAGATGAAGGACTTGGATTTGACATTAAAAATATAGGGCAGAGTCAAAGGTCAGTCCAAGGCTCTACACTTTTTATTTTGGAACAGTGGAAAGAGTGGCTCCATTAATTGTGATTGATAACTCAAAAGCCTTTTATGGTATATTGCCAAGATATGGCACCAAGGAGCACATTTCAGGTTCCAATCTTTGGATGATCAATTATTGGCCCATGTAAAACGGAAAGGACTTGAAAGTTTTGACTGAAAGTTTTGGGTCTGGGTCTGGCAGTCCATCCATCCCGTGAATGGCACACGATTTAGTATTTTGTTTTTCACTTTTCAAGGAGGAATGTTTCCTACATTCCACAGACACGTTTAGCTCTGTCTCTTCTCAGTAGCAGACACACCAGATCACAAACAATCATAAATAATAGAGCTGAAGTGTCTAAAACTCAATACTCAACAGATTTATCCTGCCAATATATTTGTTATGTATAGTCTCTTAAACTCAAGCGTTATAATGGCTTAACTTAATAGAAACCATCCAAATAGAACACGCTGGTCTTTATTTTAGGATATTTTTATTATATTTTCTTTGTCTAGTCAACTGTGTTCTAGGACTAGAATGCTGGGCTTATAGAGGATGTTTACTGATCCCTCTAGTGACCATATGGCGATGAAAAATAAAATTAAAAGCATTTTTAGCATACTAGTTTTTTTTTTTTAATATGCCAATGTCACGCTGCCCAGGTCACCTCAACCTGGGTGTATTGTTCTGGCAGAGAATACGCAGTAAACATTGGCCAATCAAATCTCATGAAAAACGAATGTGGCCATAGCTGTGTACACTAGCTTATACAATCAAAATAATATGGATGATGGTGGACAACAACTGGGTTTTGCCATTAAAAGGGTTGTGCCACCAAAGACTCTTTGTCAAAGAGAATAGTCACACCCATTTGTATATTGAATATTTGGGCTACTTTTTTTTTTTTTTTTTTTAATTTGTACATGAAGGACCAAGTTTGCTGAGACTCAACGCTTGTGAGATATTAACTTAAAGTAAATCCAAAGATCTCAAGAAGATCAAGCATGATGAACGAGGGCCACTTACTTGTAGATTCAGGCTTTGTGACTGTTATTTGTTATCCATGGTACGCATTCCTTATAAAATGAATTTTAAAAATCATGCTAATGAGCCATAAGGGCTCTGGGGGTTTTACCAGAGCACCCCTGGACCTTAGATGACATCACATGACATGAAGTGCTGAATGATGTAACGTTCTTCTTCCTGGTGCGTGTAAGTGCTCAGTCCGAATCAGTCGGACTGTCAGTCCTCGATTTCTGTCGCATGAAAGCTGCGCCAAAATTCGATCGTGTGTGACACAATCCCCTGCTAAATACCCGTCACAGCGGCGCAAATCCTGAAAACGTTGCAAAATCTGAAGTGCGGCCGTGGACCCTTAGTAAATGCGCCTCAGTATTTCCTACAGAGCTGTATGTGTCTGTAGTTGAATATTGGTAGATGGCCCCCAAGTACTGGCAGCAGTGAGACCTGTCAATCAGGACAAGGGAGACAGGGAACACTGCATGTGCAGGACCCCATTAATATCATTGGACTCACCAGGTAAGTTGCAAATAAGTTTACACACTGATTAGGGATCATTTCACACTACCGTTCCTTCCCTCTGTTAAAGAAGGAAAGAATGGATATGTTAAACCTACGTTTAACATAAACGCATGGATAATCAGAACATAATGGATGACATAAAATTTACATTGATGTCAATGGGATTTTTAACTTTTTTTTTTACGAAGGTAAGGAACGATAGTGTGAATTTAGCCTCGAAATAAGGGCAGGGCTTTTTAATCATCATTTTTTCTGAGTATTTATTTGGGGGGGGGGGGTCAATTTGAATGGCAGGTTCTCTTTAACACTTGACCAATTCACTCTGATGTCTAAGGCTACATTCAGACAATGTATGCCCGCCGTACCGTAGTACAGCGTCCATACATCGTCGCAGCGGAGAGGAGAAGGGGATGAGCGCAGCTCTCCCCGCCCCTCTCCATAGGCATATACAGCGCACGGCACGGTGCCGTATGTGTGCTGCACTGTACTGTACTGTTCCCATGTGTGAATGTACATGTGTACGTGTGTGTGAATGTAGCCGAAGGAAATTTTTCTGTAACATTTAATCATTGCTTGAGGATAAGCAGTAATAGATATCAATCAGAGTATACTCAATGTCCGTGTATACTGTGTATGTGACTTTATATTCTGTCAGGAAGAAATGCAGAGGGAAGAATTGCTACAGTACAGTATAGAATTTTTTTTTTCATTTAGGAATCATAAAGTGAGGGAAGGGGAATATACAGAATGTGGACCCCTCAGCTGCTCCTAACTTTCCTCCTATATCTTATTTTTTTTTTAGCAGACGGCGAAGCTGGAGGTGAAGACAATGGACCAAGCAAATCTAAAACATGTACAGTTTTGTAGAAAAACACCACAAAGACAACTACAAGAGACTGACACCATGACGACAATGCCCCCAGTTCGGGAAAGTGATGGAATTAGAATTTAGCATAGTTGTAAGGAACCTATTTTTATGTACTGGGTGTCACCGCTATTAAAAAACTGGTCACTTAAAAAGGATTTAATGGAGTTGTATTTTGGGGCAGCGAAAAATCTTTTCTGTATAATAAATGCACAAAAAAGGGAGCCACAAAGGGAGTAACTCTCAGTCTCTGGATGCAACTGTGTCTGTTGTTTTGCAAAAATTTAGTGGTTTGTTATTTTTTTGTGAAAAATTGGGTATTTTTTTAAATACCCCAGGGCTATTCAAAGGGAAGTGAAGAGACAACCGGCATAATGAGGACATGGGAACGGTGCCCCATAGTTTAAAAGCGTGGTTTTCATTAATAAATAGGAAAAAAAAGGCATATTTTATGGAGTATTCCCAATTTGGCAAGTTATGGCATATGGACACGAGCTATAAGATGGAGGTCAGAACAGGGCTCCCAATTTGCTCGTTGTTATATCTAGGTACATGCAATTTCTCTTCATTCACATGTATAGAAAGTACAGGAAAAAAAAAAATAAAAAAAAATAAAAAATCGCCTCAGGATCCCATTTTGGAACAGGTGAGATACAAAAATATCAGATTTTTAAGGCACATCCTAAAGAAGAATCCCTATGGGTACACAATATGAAGTTCGACATCACACTCAACTCATGGTCCAAAGTAGGGCAGTGTTTGTGTGATTGGCCACTTTACCTCATGTTATTTGTAATGTGTGTGTGTGTGTGTGTGTGTGGGGGGGAGGATATTAGGTAATTTACCAATATACATCTAGTAAAAGTTCTGCTCCACTTTCTTGATATGTAAAGTGAAGCCTCCAGTCTTTTACCTCATCAGCCAGACAGTCCTATCAATAAAATGGCCGCAGATGGAGGGTCATGTGATCTCTAACTGTCCATGAAGAATTGCCCTGCCACGACATTATGATAGCATTCATGAATATAAGATTAAGTTCCTCGCCGGAAGTTCCAGCCATTTTATGGACAGGAATCTCTGACTGATGAGGTAAAAGACAGGAGTTTTCACCTTACATATCAAGAAACTATTAATAGATGTATATTGGTAAATCACCCCTCACACTTACACACATTACAAATAACATGAGGTAAAGTGGTCAACCACTTTGAGGGAAGGTTTATCAGAAGTGTCGGAGGGCAAAACTGTTCTGGTTTCTCATGGCAACCAATCAGAGCTCAGCTTTCATTTTACAACAGCAGTATATATAATGAAAGACTAGCTCTGACTGGATGCCATGAGAAATTAGAACAGTTTTACCTCAGATACTACTCAAAAGTCTCAGAATATTTAAAAAAAAAAAAAACACAGTGCACATTATATCAGTGTGACCCTCATCCACCCAGGAGTGATACCCTCAAATCCTAATGTTATGTATTTAATTCTAAAGATGGGAATCCCCTTCTTTTTCACTACTATAAATGATAGCAGTGCATATGCCTTTACCTCATCCACAACTTTGTGCAATGAAAACTTGTAAAACACATTAAAAATACGTATTAGTCTGAGGGGTTACTTCATTTCAACCACATTCACATCCAGAAAGAAAACCATTTAAATATTTTATAATCAATTGCTGAGTCTAATGGATTTGAGAGGTCAAGGACTTTATGATCAGTCAACTTTTTCTGTCAGTTTCTAGATTTCAGCTAGGGTAAGAAAAAAATTTGGGTGAACTGTTCCAAGGTGAGGAAATTCTATGTTGATAAATCAAATTTATACAGCTACTATGTAGGCCAACTAGAATAACCGTTTATTTTGGGTTCTAAAGGGAACCTATCATCAGGAATGTCATTTTAAGCAGGTGCCAGGTTCCAAAAGTCTATATTATGCCAATTTTTAAAAATTTCTCTGTCAGCATTCTCAATCATTTCAGTACTTGTCAGCATGTCTCAGGGAGTTGGCAGCTGCAGCCTTTTTTGAGTCTCCTGGATGCATTCTCCCTCTCCTCCACACCGTCCCACTCCCTCCCCTGCCTGCTCAATGCACATGTGGGGAGGGAGCTGGATGAGTTTAGAGGAGACTGAAACAGGCACACACAGGCAGCAGCTGCCTCCTACCCAGGGACTCACAGAATGCTGCTGGCAGGGAGCTAGGTGATGTGATTTAAACTACTCAAAGGATTCAGATTGCTGACAAAGGCATTTTTTAAATCAGCATAGCAGAGACTATTGGAACCTGTCACCTGCTCAAAATGACATTCCTGGCAACAGGTTCCCTTTAGGTATAGAGGTTCCAGCCAAACTTTGCTCGATGGTCATCTTCTCTTGGAAACCATGATGTTTTTTTATGTCGGATTGCTAGTTCCCATGTGGTGTTGGATGTCTCCATAATTATCAGGTTCTCTGGAGGGCCTCAATCATTGAATTATACCTTGCACAGGGCCTCAAGGGAGGAGCAGGACTCCAGGTTCTAACAAGAATAAAATGAAAGAGTCATGCTCCTCCTTTCAGGTCCTACACCTTGAATTAGCTTCGACTTTAATATCAGACAACATTGTCCATCATGTAATGGCTGTTACTGATTACTACAGATCTCCAGTGGATGGAGGCCTCTGCTTCTTTTGCTACCATGGCTGCCCGTGTCAGCTAATCAATGGGGGTCACAGACACTATGGATACGTCATCAATATCTAAAACCTGAAATACCCCTCAACAAGTTTCATCTCATATGTGCTTCCAACAGTCTCAAGAATAGGTAATATCTATGGAATGTCTCGCACCTAAGTGTATGTTATGTATATATCTATTCATCTACTGTAACTGTGTAATATCTACCTCGCATGTGCTACTTCTGCACAAGTTGAGAGAAACATTTGCCTTCATAACAATTGCAACACACAGTATACAAGATCTCTATCATATAACTTTACCTATAAATATTTACAGCGTAGAAGCAGAACTTAAGGGAATGCTATATATGTGTTTTCCATTCCTCGGCAGTGCACCTGGAGGGGCCTGGCTGTACAAGGAGCTGGAGATGACGACTTACATAAACATAAGCTGCTTGTTGTATATTGGATTTGGCTTTTAACAGGGCTTTCGAGAATTAACCTCAGGTTCTCCTTAGAGACAGACATTCCTTTACTGAAAATTGCACTATTCTGAACATGTCCCCATCTGGTGGAAACTGTAGCAAAATCGAGAAATAATTGGAACGGAATTTGTTTTTATATTTACACTATTGTATTATTTTGCACCATTATGTGCAATCATTATGTGTATCATTATTCACATAGGAAAGAAAATGTTACAAAAAGGAAAGAAGAAGATTCAACAAAATGTATGTTGTTATAGGAGGTAAGGTAAAGACTAAAGGGTCTCGCTGACCCCTTTACAAATGTAACATGCTTACCAGGTGCCTCCAGGTCAATAAAGAGCAGACGGAGAGGGCTAACGGAAAGAGATGGATCGTAGAACTCATGCTGCGCCAATTACATGTGCCAAGAATTATTTCTGGTTAGACAATGGCTAGATAAGGTCTCATATGGTCAAAGACCATGTGATGTAACAACCAACAATGTAGCGTCTTATATAGGAAGTCTCTGAAGGCCCAGACTATTAGTAGACCACATAACTGGTTCAGGACCAGGATAATTAGCACCTACAGGACCAGAAAATTATCGGGTTTTTTTTCCACATGTTCTTTAAATGACCCGGACCTCCTGTTGTAAAATGTACAGTTGGGGGTTTGGCACCAGTAGGGCAATAAAGATATACGTCACCAACATTGCAGTTGACAATAAGAAAAATAACAGAATTTTACAAAAATAGAATTTATTAAAACACCTAGACATGACCTACAGGAACATATCCTGGAAGTATTCATCAAACTCTTCTTCCCTGCAATAAACAAAAGAATGGGATAAAATACTTTCATTCTACAGGATAGCACTTTTATCGATGACAGCATCTAGTGAGACGTCACCTTGTCTTCTCATCGGTCTCCTGCTGAGGACCTTTCCAGATCTCACTGGAATCACCACCCTCATCGTCTTCCTTGTTGTCTGTGTCTGAAGAACCTAGAGGTCAAATACCAACAAAAGTAAGAGGATTTCTTGCAATCTTGGTTACGTTTTAAGCTCTTCAGGCATTGCAGTGGATCCTTTAATCTTTTTGGAAATGACCTACAAGTCAGTTGTGAGTTCAGGCCTAAGGCAGATCCATGAAGACATTGTAAAGAGAACCTGTCAGGCAAATTCAAAACTAAATATATTTTCATAAACTGCCATTTAACAGCATTGCCTCTATCCCTACATTGTCCCTCTATATGCCTGTAAACTTAAGCAATGAGGTCCTAAAGCTGTATGCAAATGACCTGTGAGATGTCCAATGAGTAATTATCATATACAGCTGTCCAGCTTATTCATGAGTGGGAAGCACAGCCACTACCCCAGTGCCTGACTGACAGCCTGTATAATGTGACACTCCTGGTGCTGGCTGTCCCCCTATACTTCCTGGTGCTGGCGCCCCCTGCACCTGTGTGTACGAGATATCCTTTACACATGACTGACAGCCTGTATAATCATGTGACACTCCTGGTGCTGGCTCCTTCATGTGCTTCCTGGTGCTTATGCCCCCTGCGCCTGTGTGTATGAGATACTCCTCCTATACACACATGACTTACAGCCTGTATAATCATGTGACACTCCTGGTGCTGGCACTGCCAGCAGCCTGTGTGTGTGTGTCCAACTGCTCCAGGATGCAGCTATATGTATGGCAGAGCATATCAGGTACTTGTGTAACTAAATGTTTGTGTCCCTCACATATGATAAAGCACAGACACTAGCAATGCTTTACTATACATTAATTACAAAAAAAAGGCTGACCTTTAATTATTAACATGTTTTTTGTTTTTATAATCTAAAAGTGACATTTTATTATTTCCACTGTGCAGATATGGGCCGATTCCTCTGCCAGTGGCAGTTTTGTGTATTACTATACATTACAGACATGAGCAGGGGAGGAGAGGGGAGGGGTAACATCACTGCCTCTGACCATGTACCCAGCCTCATTTACATAATAAATAACAGATGAATTTAGAAATTAGATTAATGTATGAATTGACTAGATTAAGGCTGGGATGGAAACCTTGTGAGCTGCTCACAGAAGTAGTAGTGAGAGAATTAGGGCTCATGCACACGACCGTCAGGGGGACGCATGTATGGCTGCTAGCTTGCGGCCGTATATATGTCCCTCATAGAAAGTTCGGTATCGTAAGCGCAACAAGCCTTTCCGAGCCGTTGCCACAAAAAAAAAAAAAAAAAAAAAATAGAGCCCCAGTTCACCCCTCTCCCGCGCCCCGACGTGTGCCTGCCGGGCTACGGCATGGTGGGCATAGGTTTGTGTGCATGAGCCCTAAGTTACAGAGACCTGATGACAGGTGTCCTTTAAGTTCATAGGCACTTGTTATCTTTAATGAACTGCTATAAAGACTCTGAGGTCTCAGATACACAAGAATTATTCTCAATGTAGATGACCGAGTAGCATCTTTACTTGCCTTTCTTACATAAACATGAGTTCATCATCAAAAATATTTCTTGGGCAACTCACAATAACTTACCTGATTCACTGGAGTCTTCATGTCTACTAGAAGATTTGGCTTGAAAAAAAAAAAAAAAAATTACATACATTTAAAATAATTACACAAAACAGCTAGGACTACCAACAGTCATCAAGCCTTATAGTACATCTTCAACCAAATTACTGGTGCTTGAGTGTCCTAAATAGGCTGCTTGTTATGCTAGGGTATGGGGGGGCTGCGTTATTATTGCCAAAACAATAACTGTGTGAAAATGCCGGAGGCACCAGAGAGCCTCTCGGCTGCCGCTGGTGATAGATGTCCTTTAAAGGGGTTGTCCAGGATTATGGTGCCATTTCTGACTAAGCCTGTACAACCTCTGTAATTTAGCAGTTTTACTTTTCCTTGACCATTCGTGCAACAAAAAAAAAAAAAAATCAATATTAAAATCCTTACAATGGAGATTTGGATGATATTATACATGATCATGTAGTGGAGGTCGGGGGGCTATGGGGCGACCACCTGCAACTATGCAGCAGAGATGAACATACTCCCCTCCGGGATGGGAATGCAAACTCATCATCAGACACAGCGGGATAAGTGTTAGTCCTGCGCTGCAGGAGCACAAGTAAACAAGCAGCTCGCTGTAGATCCTGAGTTACCTAAGCATCAACTTAAAGGATTACCAGCTGCTCTGATAAACATGGTGAGAGGTTTACATCTAATGTGTAGTTATGGAAGGATCATCTGCCAATGTATAGTTATATGGATGAAGGACATCCCGACCATTGCTATAAATAATAATCCCGTAATACAAACTGGAAGGGGACAGATTGTTAAAATATTCATATGTCCTATAAGGATTTACATTATCAACAGCTAATGGAAGAAAGTGGGATGGTCGCACGCCAGTGATATGGGGTATTTGTGAGGAGACCAATTACCCCAACCCAGTCCCTTGAAAAAAAAAAAATTCTGGGTGCAGCCATTCCCCAGATACAAAAAGGTTGAGGGCCACTGCCATTGTGCCACGGTATGCTGCACATATTTTATACCTTCCTATAGACTTCTATTGGGGGAAGGGAAAGGGAATACAGGCACAGATAGCTGTATATTTCACAATTAGTATTTCTGTCCATCTTACGGTAAATGGTGGACCGCATGTGGCCGTATGTTACCTGTATGAATAGGGTACGCTACGGCTTCAACACAGACAAAACAATACATTCATGTATAGTGGCCCTGGCCTCTCACCTCTTCTGAAGATTCTAGAAGATACATGTATTCTACTGTCCACTACATAAGAATTTGACAACTGGGTGTTACCAGGTGTTACAGCCTAATAAGGACTACCCGCGCCAGACTGTATAGGGAAACGCCTCCATGACAAGGGTTAATGCCAGGATGCTGAATTTTGAAGAAATATTGAAAACAAAACAAAACTGGTATAAAGTAAGAAGGGAAAAACATTCCAGAAATGTTATTTCATGTGGAAGCCACAAACCAGACAAGTCATGAGAGGTGACAGCTCCTGTATAAACATCATTTTATTGTCCCTGTTTGACCATCGCTGGCCGATTACACAAAATGAGACCAAAACATAAAAAAGTGATGGGCAAAGTTCTATCTAAGGACACAAGTTCTGCACAGGTAAACGCGGTTTATATAACTGTGACCTAGAGTTGAGGTGACACATTTGCTTACAAAAGTACATAACAACAACAACAACCACAATGGAATTAAGCTCTGGCAACTAAACCAGATTTATAAAGTGACCTTAAAGAGGGCCTTCCACCACCGCCGCCAAATCCAACTCCTCTAAAGGAAATGTGCCCAACCGTGACCATACAAAACTGTAGGCAGTGATAGCCATTGTCCCTGGAGATCTGTGTAACCATTCCTCTGTGTGTGTGTGTGTTAGTAGCAGAAGGATTGTGAACAATTTATATTCCAAGATTGTAACTGGACTTGGATCACTCTGGTTGTGAAATCTCATCACTGTTCGGCAGAATGACACCACAGTGCTCCAAATCCAGGTATGATCATGGAATATAAACACATTTTTCACAGTCCTGCTGCTACTGCAAGACACACGTACACACACACGTACACACACACGTACACACACACGTACACGGCCAGGCTCGGAGACATAACCAGTCTCTGAGCCACCACCAGGTTCCGAGTCACAAACAGTTTCCAAACTGTCATCACCAGTCTACGAACCACAACTATTCTCAGAGTCATCTCCAGTCTCTGAGTCACCACCTGTTTCCGAGTCACCACCAGTCTACTCATTACTTCTAGTCTCCAAGTCACCAGTTGTGTGCTGCAGAGAGAGAACAATAAAGTTGTGAAGTGACCACCAGCTTCTAAGTCACCCCCAGTCTCCAGGTCACCTCCAGTCTCCAGGTCAACTCCAGTCTCCAGGTCACCTCCAGTCTCCAGGTCACCTCCAGTCTCC
>WNYA01000482.1:0-78734 GCA_019512145.1 Engystomops pustulosus | reverse complement strand
ATGTTTTCTGAGATCCGCTATTTCTCACTGATGATCCGCTAAGTTCCCTGTATGATCCGCTATAGTTTCTCCTGTATGATATCCTCGGTCCCATATGTTCTCCTGGGATCCGCTATAGTTTCTCCTGTGATCCGCTAAGTCTCCTGATATCCGCTATATTCTCCTGATGACCGCTATGTTCTCCTCTGATGATCCCTCTAGTTCTCCTGTGATCCTCTATAGTTCTCCTGATGATCCGCGTAGTTTCTCTCTGATGATCCGCTAATAGTTCTCCGTGATTCCGGCTATAGTTCTCCTGATATCCGCTATAGTTCTCCTGCCGATGATCCGCTATAGTTCTCGCCTGATGATCCGCTATAGTTCTCCTGATGATCCTCTATAAGTTTCTCCTGATGATCCGCTATGTTCTCTGATGATCCGCTATAGTTCTCCTGATGACCCGCTATAGTTTTTCTGATGATCCGCTATTAGTTCTCTCTGATGATCCGCTATAGTTCCCTTATGATCCCCTATAGTTCTCCTATGATCCGCTATAGTTTCTCTCCTGATATCCGCTATATTCTCCTGATGAATCCGCTATAGTTCTCCTGTGATCCATTAAGTTCTTCTTGATGATCCGCTATAGTCTCCTGATAATCCGCTATAGTTCTCCTGATTTCCGCTATAGTTCTCCTGATGATCCGCTATACGTTCTCCGATGATCCCTATAGTTCTCCTGAGTATCCGCTATAGTTTCTCCTGATGATCCGCTAATAGTTCCCTGATGATCCTACTAAGTTCTCCTGATGATGCCCTATAGTTTTTTTCTGATGATCCGCTATAGTTCTCCTGATGAGCCGCTATAAGTCCCTCTCCTGATGATCCCCTATAGTTCTCCTGATGATCCGCTCATAGTTCTCCCTGATGATCCGCTATAGTTCCCTGATGATCCGCTTAAGTTCTCCTGATGAATCCGCCTAATAGTTTCTCTGATGATGCGTCTATAGTTCTCCTTGATGATCCGCTTTTTTCTCCTGATGACCTCTATAGTTTCTCTGATATCGCATAGTTCTTCTGATTGATCCGCTATAGTTCTCCTGATGATCCCCTTGTTCTCTATCCGTATAGTTCTCGAGTGCCTATAGTTTGTAAACGCTATCTCTGATGAGACGCTATAGTTGTGATCCTATAGTCTCATGTGATGTTCTCCCGCTATACGTTTCTCCTGATGATACCTCAGTTCTATAGACGTATTCTCATCCTATATTTCGGTTGATGTCCTGATATTCATATAGTCTCCTGTGATCCGCTATAGTTTCCTGACCCCTATTGTCCATGATCCGCTATAGTTCTTCCGAATGATTCCGCTATAGTTATCCTGCATGATCCGCTATAGTTCTCCTGATGATCCGCTATATTCTTCTGATGATCCGCTATAGTTTTCTCCTCGATGATCCCATAGTTTTCTGATGATCGCTGGCTATAGTTCTTCCTGCATCCGCTATAGTTCTCCTGATGTATCCCATAGTTCTCTGTGATCCGCTATAGTCTGCCTTGATGACACCGCTTATAGTTCCTCCTGATGACCGCTTAGTTACTCCTGATGATCCGCTATAGTTCTCCTGCGATCCGCTATAGTCTCTGTATGATCCGCTATGATTCTCCTGATGATCCGCTATAGTTCTCTATCGTATGTTTGATGAATCCGCCTATTCTGTATCCTATATATGGCCGTCGTATCCGAGTCCCGTATAGTTCTTCTGATGAGTCGCTATATTTCTCCTGATAGCGTATTCCTGAGTCCTAGAGTTTCTCCATGATGATCCGACTTATAGTTCTTCTGATGATCCCGCCTTAGTTTCTCCTGATTGATGCGCCTATAGTTCTCCTGATGATCCGCTATAGTTCCTCCTGATGATCCCTATAGTTCTTCTGATGATCACCTATATTTCTTCTGATATGACTCTATAGTTCTCTGATGATCCCTATGTTGTCTTCTGATGGATGCGCCATAGTTCTCCTGATGATCCGCATTTCTTCTGATGTCGCTATAGTCTTCTGATGTATCCTACGTAGTTCTATCTGATGATCGCTAAGCTTATGATGGTAGTTTCCTGATGATGCTGCTTATGATGATCGTACTCTCATGTCCTTAGTTCTCAATGATGCGCTTATAGTTCTCCTGATGATCCGTGATAGTTCCCTGATGAATCCGCTATATCTTGATCTCGCTTGAGTCCCTGGTTGTCTCTGACTGATAGCTTTATTCCTGTGATCCGAGCCTATGAGCTAGTTCTCCTGATGATCCGCTATGTTCTCTGATGTATGCCGTATAGTTCTCCTGATGACCGTATAGTTCTCTGAGTGACCGCTATATTTCTCCGATGATCGCTATAGTTCTCCTGATGAATGCGCTATAGGTTACTCCTGATGATACCTCGCTATAGTTCTCCTGGATGAATCCGATCAGAGTTTTCGTCCGATTGCTCTATTCTTTTCTACGAGATCGTCTATATTCTTTGCTATTCTCGATGACCGCTAAGTAGTTCTTCCTGATGATCCGCTACTATTCTCCTGATGATCCTGATTTTCTCTGAATGATGCGCTATAGTTCTCCTGATGATCCGCTAATTCTCCTGATGATCCTAGTCTTGCTATAGTTCTCCTGATGATCCGCTTAATAGTTCTCCTGGATGTATAGTCCGAGCCTATATGTTCTTCTGAGATGCTAGTGCTCCATGAGCTATATCTCATGTGATCGCATATCCCCATGACCCTCATGGTATCTAACGCTTAGTTCTTCTGTATGATCCGCGATAGTTCTTCTATGATCCGCTATAGTTCCCTATTATTGCATAGCGGATCATCAGGAGAACTATAGCGGATCATCGGGAGAACTATAACGGATCATCAGGAGAACTATAGCGGATCACCAGGAGAACTATAGCGGATCATCAGGAGAACTATAGCGGATCATCAGGAGAACTATAGCGGATCATCAGGTGAACTATAGCGGATCACAGGAGAACTATAGCGGATCATCAGGAGAACTATAGCGGATCATCAGGAGAACTATAGCGGATCACCAGGAGAACTATAGCGGATCATCAGAAGAACTATAGCGGATCATCAGGAGAACTATAGCGGATCATCAGCTTATTTTTGCATCTACATTGCTCAGATCACTAACAGCCAATACATATTGGGGGGGGGGGGGGAATTCATTCTGCATTATACAATAGTGGATCAATCACACTCCAATTGTAAGTAAAAGTTTCATCACATCTGTTTGCTGTTGGTGAATCAGAACAATCAGGATTTGGAAACCCGTTTTGCTCTGGTTCTCACAACTTGCACATAAAGGGGCGTCCGATGCAGAGTCGGACCGTGCACAACATTCATTCCTGCGATTCGCCAGGATTGTGTCACACGCTCTATGGGAAAAGTGCACCAAAAACAGGTGCTACACACTTCCCGAGCAGCGCAGGAGGCGTCAGATTAATGAAGACCCGGCGCCAGTTCTGATGGATCTTCCGCCATCCGGCATTATACACAGGACACTGCACATAGTACTGATGAATGTCCCCCAATGTGTGTTATGTGCTGTGGTGTGGTGACTTGTCTGATGGTGACTTGTCTGGGTGAAAGGCAAACCCCATAGTTATCAGGTCTTCCCAACACACAAATCAAAGTCCAGACCCACAGAGGCGAAAGCACCAGACCCTTCCTGCAGGCACAATCCCTCCAGCTTTACTGAGGTGAAGACCAGTGTCAGGAGGCTGCCCGTAAAGCTTTACTGTAGACTGATGACATCACACAGTACATGGTCTTATAGTCTAATATAATCTGCCTAAAAGTATTCTCTGCTGGTTCAGTGTCTGCACACATGTTCCTTATCTCTATTATAGAAAGTGGGTACAACAAATCTCACCACCCCCGTTATTCTGAAAGCAATCATTTACTTGTAAAAAATTGTATCTATATTGGATAATACATCAGGCTTTAGTTTTAACTTTTTTTATACATATTTTTACATTTATTTTTTATAGATCTTTATTTTGGAATTTTTAATTTTTTTTTGTCATTTTCAAAATGTCCAAAAACGGGAATAAAAATATCTTTAAAATATTTAATTTTTTACATTAGAAAGTGCCAGAGCAGATTTGGGCTTTTCTTTGTCTAGGATGAGGCTTAAAGCTGCGGTCAGCGTTATTGGTAATGCGGTTAGGCTGTTATAATCAGAAGACCATGATGATCATGTATAGAACCAGTCCAGTCCTTCCACACATTGGGGCTCATTTACTAAGGGGGTCATTTACTAAGGGTCAGTCGGATGCACTTTCGTAGGGTTTCCCGAATATTTCTCTTTTGCCCTGAATTGCCCCGGGTTTTTGGCGCACACGATTGGATTGTGGCGCATCAGCGCCGGCTTGCATATGACAGAAATCAGGCGACACAGACGTCGGATAACCCGACTTATTTCGGACAAACTGCGGAATTTAAAAAAGGAAATGTGTCGCAAGATCAGCACTCACATGCACCAGGAAGAAGCAGGTGAACTCCGGTGGACCTTGGCGCAGCAATGACACATGCAGGAACTCGAACGTACGATCTTAGTGAATTGCGTCGGACCCGAATCCTTGTCGGACAACGCACCGCGGGATCGTGACTGGACCGGGTAAGTAAATGTGCCCCATTGGGCCACATTTATCAGAACCAGTGCAGTGTGTAGTAGGTGCAGTGTCCTGTGTAGTGTGCAGGGGGCGCCAGATTCAGGATTCACTGTGCATATTCTTCATGAATCTGGCGCCCCCTGCTTCTTGGGAAGTGCGCACTATTATTTTTGTTGCACTTTGTTGATGCTGAAGAATTGTGTCGCACATCAGTAATAAATGTGG
Organism: Engystomops pustulosus; assembly: GCA_019512145.1. NCBI lineage: Eukaryota > Metazoa > Chordata > Amphibia > Anura > Leptodactylidae > Engystomops > Engystomops pustulosus. Next base: position 73,857 of record WNYA01000482.1, on the reverse strand, counting down.
CGCAGGGTCCGGCTGAGCAGTACCAGAACCTTTAGCTGCGTGTTTCTCTCTTGTCGGACACAGAGCAGCCGCCACACAAAACTGGCGCAGACACTTTATAACTACATGTACAAGCAGCTTCCACGTTCTTTCTAGTGCAATGTGGCCCTATGACTCCGGTACCCAGCATGCACTGTGCCCACTGCAGGACACTTACCTCTGTTAAGTTCTTGGCGGCATGTCTTAAGTCCATGTACTTGGGGGTCCCCAGGATAGGGATCGGGGTGGGTCCCGGAGGCAGTGACTGGTTTCCGTGCTGTTTGGACCATGAGAGGAGAATGTAGAAGGTGAGGAGGAAGATGAGGGATAGAGCGAGGATGGTGGACAGATCCATGGCTGCTGTGGATGGACACATACAGGAGATTACATGATCGCATTCCCTTCTGTACTAACACGAGTTATAGATCATCCGAAAGTGTCACATAATTGTAACAGAGAAGTCACCAACACAGAAATGATTGATACATTGTCACAGATACAGAAGTGATACACAAATAATCCTCGTCCTCACTAAGAACAATCTGTAAGTATCCCCTGCTGGTTCAGTGTCTGCTCTGTGGGTGCAATGAGAGACACATCATCCCGGCAAAGCAATAATTCCTGTGCTCCGAGCTGAGACCAAAAACACCAAAAACTGCTCTAAAATATATACCAAGTGTGAACACGGCTCTACTGTGCCACTCACTTACCTCTGTCTCCTCCGCTCTGCTGTAGCTGAGTGCTGATCAATCAGTGAGTCCAGTCCGGAATATATAGTTTACAATAAGCTAACGATTAACCCTTCGGTCTGCAGCCCAGATCCCACATTCCAGTCTGTGCTTACATAAGTGACACCACATCCTCCCCCCTACTCACAGGTTACACCAGACTTTCTTGTTTTGTATGAATGTGTTGTTGATGCAGGACTCATATAGCTGGAGGACTCATATACACCTGCTGTATACAACGGCTACGGACACTCTGGATAATGTATCGGGTCAGGACTGTGGCTGATCCATGGGGAGCTGCACCTGCACCAGCAATGTAGAGATGAGCCGGATTTTCACATGGAACCCAAAACATTGGGGCACATTTACTAAGAATGTGGGAAACTGCGCCAAAAGTTCTCTGCCCGTATATAACGCTCGGTGCATTATAGCACTTCCCCCTCCTTCTACCTGATGTAATCTGACACACTGGGGCACATTTACTTACCCGGTCCATTCGCGTTCCAGCGGCGGCTTCTCTGACGAGCGTTCGGGTCTTCCTGCGATTCATGAAGGTCCTGCACCCGATGTCCACCAGGTGGCGCTGCTGCGCCGAAGTCCGCCGAGGTGCCCCGGAGTTTATCGTCTTCATCGTGGTGCATGTGAGTATGGCCCGTGCGACCAATTGTTTTTTTTTAAATGCGGCGGTTTTTCCGAATCCGTCGGGTTACCGTTTGGCCACGCCCCACGATTTCCGTCGCGTGCATGCCAGCGCCAATGCGCCACAAACCGATCGCTTGCGCCAAAATCCCGGGGCAATTCAGGGAAAATTGGTGCAAATCGGAAATATTCGGGTAACACGTCGGGAAAACGCGAATCGGGCCCTTAGTAAATGACCCCCACTGGATGGGGAAAGTGCTCCTGCACAGTGTAGCAGCCTGCAAACCTGTGGCACACAGGGGCATTGGTAACTCTTTAGGCTCATTTAGCATCATTTTAAAAGTTGATACTAGAAGGAAGGGGCCATGGATAACAAATTTATGGAGATTGGCACAGTCCCGGTGCCTGGATCTACGAGTCCCTGGTGTATGAGGATGGATTGTGCTGGGAGATTTATCTCCAGACCCTGCACACAAGGGAAATGTATTACTGCCGGTATCTATAGGTTGGGGAGACCAAATTTCTATGAGATTCCCCAAATCTATCTAAAGAGGAGATCCGCTCCCTATAGAGATCCCTGCAGCGCTCTCTGACCTCCGCTCCAGGGAGTTCAGCCGAGTTCTTGCTGATCAATGTTTCCAGTCCAGAAGATGTTTTACATTAAGCTAATGATTAGCTCCTGGATGATTGATCTCTGATACGTTGTGGCGGCTGGAGGACAGTGTGATCTTATGGAGAAACATCCACAGCATCTTTTTCTAGCCGTCTCCTAAATCCCTGCATTAGTTCCACCTGTTCCTTCTCTGTATATTGGGGGCCCTAAGCTCCATCTATTTTACCAACCAGAAAAGGTGCAGCTTGTACTTAGGATAAAAAGCTGCAGAGGAGAAAATGGGCCTAACAGGGATGCACCAGCCATGAGCCAAGTTGAGCCTCTTGCCTCAGGCAGCACCACCTTCAACAAGATGGGGGCATCATTGGGGGCACAGTCTCCTGCTACAAAGCAGGACCTAGTATTGTATTGTAGTATGTAGCGGCCCACATTTACTAAGAACAGTACAGTGGGGGTCATTTACTAAGGGCCCGATTCGCGTTTTCCCAACGTGTTACCCAAATATTTCCGATTTGCGCCGATTTTCCCTGAATTGCGCACGCGATCGGATTGTGACGCATCAGCGCTGGCATGCACGCGACGGAAATCGGGGGGGGGGCGTGGCCGAACGAAAACCCGACTAAGTAATGTGCCTCACACACAGTCCCCCCACTAAGTAATGTGCCCTACAATGTTCTCCCCCTTCGCTAGTCCCTATCATGTTTCTCACCCTGCTTGTTTCATCCTTGTTCGTCCTATTTTTTCCCCCTGTCTGAATACTGTCCTAACTCCCACATTGCAGTTTTCTGTCTGTACCACCACACTGCGGCTGATAGACCTATTTGGGTTCCTCTCACCTCCCCGGGCCTTGCAGGGTAGTTAAGAGGTTCCTGCAGCAGAGTGCAACATCCCCCTCTGGGGCCTAGCCTTTTCTTGGGGCCTGGAGACAGCCGGGGCCCGCAGTACCTGAGTGGCTGGCGGTTGCGGCCTAGGCACGCTAGTGTCACGGTGCTTGGTATGGGGAACCGGAGGGCTGTCCTACAGCCTGGCAGCTCTCCAGCAGGGTGGTGTTGGCAAGAAATGATGGGGGAGAGGCTGCTATAGCGGTTCTCCCTGGGGCAACCCTTTGGGGTCTGGAGTATGAGTCTCTGTGTAGTGGACAGAGTGCCCGTGATGATGACAGCCGAAGTAGCAGGGACCAGACGGAGGCAGACGTTGAACAAAAATAACTTGCTTGCAACTGGCAGGAACAGTAGCAACGTGCCTTGACAAATGGTAGGATGCTGGAGATGCAGTTGGAGGGAGCCACAGGAGTAAATCACCAGCCTGGATGCAAAGGGCAGGCTGGGAGGTAGCTTTGTCCTAGTAGGATGCTTCAGCTTGTCCTGGGTTGCTTCAGATATCACCCTTGAAGGTAGGATGATATCCCTTTCCCTCACTAACTAACTCACTCCACTCAGGCAGGGAGCTGAACTCTCCTGCTCTCTAACTAACTGGTCAGATCTGGTGTGCTGGCTGCACTGAGTCCAGCCTAAGACTGACTCAATTGCTCTGTTCAGACTCCTTGGTCTGACTGAGCTACCACTCTCTAGAACTATCCTGACCAGGGGTTTTATTACTCCCACTGGTCAGGTGGTGGTTCCTCCTCCAATCCCATCCCAGTTCACAGATACAAGGTATAACACATGTGATTGGTTGACACTGATTACATCACATTTAACTCTTAACTCCTGCCTTCCCAGGCAGACTCTACCGCTGCAGTGTTCCCCTATGTTATGTAGTGTTGGAACCAACAGGAACAGTAGCAACGTGCCTGGACAGAATGGTAGAATGCTGGAGATGTAGTTGGAGGGAGCCACAGGAGTAGATCCTCATCCTGGATGCAAGGGCAGGCTGGGAGGTAGCTGTGTCCTAGTAGGATGCTTCAGCTTGTCCTGGGTTGCTTCAGATATCACCCTTGAAGGTAGGATGATACCCCTTTCCTCTCACTAACTAACTCACTCCACTCAGACAGGGAGCTGAGCTCTCTTGCTATGGTCTGGTGTGCTGACTGCACTGACTTGCTTAGCTATACTGAGCTGTGTCAGCTCTAGCCTAAGACTAACTCTAGAACTTTCCTGACCAGGGGTTTTGTTACTCCCACTGGTCAGGTGGTGGTTACTCCTCCAATTGCATCCCAGCTTACAGATACAAGATATAACACATGTGATTGGTTGACACATATTACATCACATTTAATACTTAACTCTTGCCTTACCAGGCAGACTCTACCGCTGCAGTGTTCCCCTGTGTTATGCATTGACCTGCTGTGGGGTTGATCAGACCCTTCACAGGCTGCAAGCTACATGGTGGGACGTATTCGCAACAACCCCTCTGCCTTGCATCGGCAGGGGCAGTTGAAAGAGCCGCCCTCGGCTCGACTACAGACTGGTTGGGGCGCAGAGGACCAACCGCTGGCCAGCAGCGGGGGACCTCCAGCAGGATACTGATAGGACCCTGCAACATTCCCCACCGGGGCCTAGCGTTTTCATGGGGCCTGGAGACAGCCGGGGCCCGCAGTACCTGAGTGGCTGGCGGTTGCGGCCTAGGCACGCTAGTGTCACGGTGCTTGGTATGGGGACCGGAGGGCTGTCCTACAGCCTGGCAGGTCTCCAGCAGGGTGGTGTGTGCAAGAAATATGGAGGGAGAGGCTGTGGTACTGGTTCTCCCTGGGGTCACCCCTGAGTGTCTGTAGGATGAGTCCCTGGGTGAAGGATGGGGAAGCCCATGGTGGTAACAGCCGTATCCAGGGTTTAGATGGAGGCAACGTTGTGCAAATCAACTTACAGTTCTTTATTGAACAGCAGGCAACAGCCAAAACGATGAACAGTAGATTCCTTAAGCTGGAAAAGTCATGGAGAGCCGGTCCACAGAAAAGGTGCACGCAGCCTGATAGTAGATGCAGGCTGGGTAGGTTCAGGTGGAACTGTGGTCGGGTGTTGCAGCTTCCGTTCTAGGCTTAAGTCTCTGGACTTGCCCTGGGTGCTAGGCAGTAGTAGTAGGCAGAGGCACTAGTAGGACCATGAGGTCTGGTATCTCACTGAAGAAGAGATGTGCTTCCGCCCAGCAGGGGTTTTTATACTCCCCCTGGTCAGGTGGTAGCACTTCTCCAATCGCCTTCCAGCTTGTGTAACAGAAACACCATTGGATAATTACATTACACAATTAACTGTTGCCCTGCCAGCCAGTATCTACAACTGCAAATACACAACACGCCAGTTCTAGAAACTTCCTAGAGAGGTGATCAATCTCCCTAACATCTCCTGACCAGGGGAGGGCGCTTTTTGCAACTACCAGCCTGCCTATGCGCTGGCAGGGGTGTTGCAACCGCATTTAAGGGAACCTGTCACCAGGAGAGCCATTTTTAGCACTCCCCCAGTCCGACTGTTGTTCTTGCTTACTGCGGGGTCCTGTCAGTCCTGCTGTACTAGCCCTTGTCTCTTGACTGTTCCTGTTATGGGGGGTCCGTCAGTATCCAGCTGTCCTAGGCCCCTTGTCTCTTTGACTGTTCTGTGATGGGGGTCTGTCAGTATCCTACGTGCTTCCTAGCCCTTTCTCTGCCTGTTTCTGTGTATGGGGGTCCTTTCATTATCTACTGCGTGCTGCCCAGCCCTTGGCTTTGACTTTTTTCTGTTATGTGAGGGTCCTGTTAGTAATCGTGCTGCTGCCAGAGCCCTTGGTCTCTGACTATCTCTATTATGGTGTCTGTCAATAAATCCTCGTCTCGCCCCTTGTTCTTTTTTGTACCCTCGTTTCTCCGGAATGGAGGTCCTGTCAATTACTGACCACTACTTGCCTTCCCCTACACTGTTTTCCCTTAGGAGGTCCTTAAGGTCCTCCTGCTGCCTAGTCCTTGTCCTCTGAACGTTTCCATTAGGTCATTGTCAGTATCCTGCTGCCTATCCTTGTCTCTGACGTTCCAGTTAGGGGTTCTTGTCAGATCCTGCTGCCTATCCCTGCTTGTCTTTCCCCTGTTGCTGTTCGAAGTACTGACATGACCCCGTATCACAGAGAAAGTCGAACAAGGGCTATGCAGCCTCTGACAGGACCCCCTTAACAGGAACAGTCATAGACAAGGATTAGGCAGCATTGGTGGGGAGGAGGATACTGACGGACCTATAACATGACGTCATAAGACAAGACTAGCAGAGGATACTGACGCCCCCAGAACTGGAAAGTCAAGACAGGCAGACAGCAGATACTGACAGGACCCCATAACTGTAACAGTCAGAGACGGGCTAGACAGCAGGAATAATGACAGGACCCCATAACGGAACAGTCAAAGACAATGGCGCTGGCAGTAGGATACTGACAGGACACACAGTCCCATAACAAAATCCAGTCAGAGACAAGGGCTAGACGCAGATACTGAACGGACCCCCAAACAGGACAGTCACAGAGACAAGGGTAGACAGCCTGGATACTGACCGGACCCCCTCACAGGAAGTTCAGTAGACAAGGGGTAAACACTGGATACTGACAGGACCCCCATAAAGCGGAACAGTCAGAGGACAAGGACTATGCAGCAGGATTAAGGACAGGACCCCCCTGCTAAACAACTTGTCTCTTGCTGTTTCTGTTATGGGGTCCTGTCAGTATACTGCTGCCTAGCCCTTGTTTCTTAATTGTGTTATGGGGGTCCTGTCAGTAGCTTTCTGCCTAACCCTCACTCTGCCTGTTTCTGCTATGGTGGTCCTGTCAGTATACTGACCACTAGGCCTTGTTTCTCTTTGCTCGCTGTTAGGGACCTGTCCCAGGAACCCATTTCGCACTCCCCGTCCCAACAGTAGCATAGTACATACACTGTCCCACAGTGTTTTTAATATACACAAAAAGTAGTTTTACAGAAAAGCATGATATTTAGATGTATCCAATTCACTCAGCATCTGGCTGTGTGACATGGCCGATTGCCCGCCTGGGAGGGCTGGAAGGAGCAGTTCGCCCTGCCACCTTGGAAAAATGTTTTTTCGTGTTGACCTTTTCAAATATACGAATACTCCCCATCACTCGGATTGGCTGTAGGAGGAGAGGGTGTGCAGTCGCTAAGCCAGTGATGGGTGTTTTCTTATTTGAAAAAGTCACTGGAGGAGCCCTGTTTCCAAGGGTGGGGGGACTGCTCCTTTCTCAGCCCCCTCCATGGTGGGCACTGCTCAGTCACACACGTCAGATGCTATGACAAGGTACACTATAAAATATTCTTTTTTTCTGTTAAACCCACTCTTTACAAAAACACGTTGGCAAGCGTATGTACTACTGCTCTGTGCGGGTTGGGGCGCAGAGGACCAACCGCTGGCCAGCAGCGGGGGACCTCCGGGGGGGCCCGTGTAAATAATGGCCGGTAGAGATAAGGGCACTTCTGTGAAGTGCAGGCTAGGCGATCTGTAGGGACAAGCTGCCCATGGTCCTTTACTAAGGGCCCGATTTGCATTTTCCCGACATGTTACCCGAATATTTCCGATTTGTGCCGATTTTCCCTGTATTGCCCCGGGTTTTTGGCGCACGCGATCGGATTTTGGCGCATCGGCTCTGGCATGCACGCGACGGAAATCGGGGGCCGTGGCCGAACGAAATCCCAACGGATTCAGAAAAACCGCAGCAAGGAACAAGAAAAACCCTATGTGGCTAACTAGTCTTGTAAGGAAAGCAATAAGCGAGAAAGATAAGGCGTTTAAGGTGCTAAAACGTGAAGGTAGCGATGAGGCATTACAGGATTATAGAGAGAAAAATAAATCCTGTAAAAAGCAGATAAAGGCCGCAAAAATAGAGACTGAGAGAAAAATTGCCAGAGAGAGCAAAAATAATCCCAAATTATTTTTCAAGTATATAAATGATAAGAAACTAAAAACAGAGAATGTGGGCCCCCTTAGAAATAACATGGGGGTCATGGTGGAAGGAGATGAGGAAAGGGCCACCGGGGACCTGAGCGGGGAAGCGACACATGCAGGATATCGGGTGCACAATCTTAGTGAATCGCGACACAGTGCATTATACACGGACATTGCACTTACATGCACCTGGAAGGAGAAGGTGAACTCCGGGGACCTGAGCGGGGAAGCGACACATGCAGGATATCAGGCGCAGGATCTTAGTGACTCCCCGCACAGCACATTATACACGGACAATGCACTTACATGCACCAGGAAGAAGAAGGTGAACTCCAGGGACCTGAGCGGGGAAGCGACACATGCAGGATATCGGGCGCAGGATCTTAGTGACTCCCTGCACAGCGCATTATACACGGACAATGCACGTACATGCACCAGGAAGAAGAAGGTGAACTCCGGGGACCTGAGCGGGGAAGCGACACATGCCGGATATCGGGCGCACGATCTTAGTTAATCGCGACACAGTGCATTATACACGGACTATGCACTTTCGTGAACTCCGCGGGACGCGGTGAATAAATGTGCCCCATAATGTTCTAGAAGATGATGGTGTCAGAATATCGAATTCAAGTGAATCCACCATCAATAATAATCTTATTTCGCCAACAAATTCCAGAGCGCTAATCAAAATCCATCATAATAAACCAGGGACATTACTCATAGATCCAGCACCGTGACTGTGATAATATTTTTATATGTGTTATCCATAGCCTCCTCACTTCTAAAAATGAACTTTTAAAATTATGCTAATTAGTCTGTCTCCCCTCCCCCGGGAACCTCAGCACTTTTTTCTTGTGCATTTGCTCTTACAGCTTTCACCGTGCACAACAAATGACAGCTATTCTTTATTTTTTGGGTCATTATGATCACAGGAACACCCAACTTATATAAGTATCTTTTTCTAATAGATCAAAAAAAAAATTTAAAAAACTTTTTTTTTCATTTCACCATAACTTTTTCAAACCAATTTATCACTTTTTATGTGTTGCAAAATGGCAAAAAAGTGGTGTTTCAGGTGTTTGGATGCTATTTTCATGTGGTTCACCAATAATAATTATTGGTTTTATATCGAAATAGATCGGGATGATTTTTTTTTGTTTATTTTTATATAAATTTAGGGGAAATGGTAATTTTATTTTTTATTTCCTTTTACTCTTTAAAACAGTTGTTTGCTGCTTTTTCAGCTTCTCTTAGGTTACCTTGACAATTGAGGGGTCTGATATTTCCTGCTATTACTACTGTCTTGCATTTTATACCATTTTTACTACAGATTTTCAACAATGAGCCCCCACCACATCATCCATTTGGGACAGACCCTGAGGATATGTGATAAATAGTTAAGATGGGAATACGCTTTTAATATACATATATTAAACATGACATGGAGAGCAGACTCAGTATCATGACCTCTGACCTCTGCTCCCATTAATTTTGTTCAATAATAGGAGAAGAGCTAAATGAATGGGGGAAACTTGCAATAATTTGGTAACTTAGGACATAAAATATCTTTTTTTTTAATGGTGATTTTATATTTTTTTTATCAATTATTTTTGATGCTATTTGCTGTGGAGGTTTCTAATGAAGACTGAACACAAATGGAAGCATTGCCTTAAAGGGGTTATTCCTCCACGAAGACAAGATTCTTAAATATACTCAGGATAGAAAAATAACTAATTCTCTAATTCACTGTTATTAATAAAAATGCAGCATTTCACAGAAATAATTCCAGCCTTTCTCTACCAGTCCTGGTGTACACAATTTCCATTTCCCCCTAGTTTCCGACCCTGTATCTGCTGACTTTAGGGTCGGCAGCCCTCTTGGAGCTGAGCTCTTCTCTGCTCCCTGCAGCAGCCCCTCCCCCTGCATTCCAGGACGAGCTCACACTGATACACACTGACTTCCTGCCGGCAAACAGCAGCAGCAATAGAACTACAAGCTACAGGCAGATAAGTTCTGTGGAATGGGGAGGGGGGCACATCAGATCTGAGAGCGTAAGCGCAGTGCTGTAGCAGAGGTAAGAGTGTGTCATTGCATAATATGCATCTATGTCAGATACTAGTGAATGTTCAGAAGGTAAATGAAAGTGTAGATAAACCTGTACCCTGATAATCTAAGCACATTGTCAGCTCACAGCATCTCACAGCACTAGAGGGATTATGAAGTGTCTGCTCAGAAAGTCCCCGCTCACACTGTGGAATCTTACACCGACCATCATTGAGTAATAAGATCTACAAACAGCAATAACACGGAGTAACATTGCAAAGTAAGGGGTTAAAAATGATCTTTATTGTGTAAACATCACTAGAGGATTGAGATTTGAGAATTTTCTTTTGTGGGAAAACCCCTTTAACTGTGCCCATCCTGTGCTGTATATCTAAGAGTTGATATTAGCAGGAAGGAGCCATGGATAACAGATATAAGAAGATACCACAGTGCCGGGGCCTGGATCTATGGGTAATGTCCATGGATTATCAGGATGGAATCTGATGGGAGATTCCCTCTGATCACTTTGTGCTTGAATAATAGATACTAGGAATTGATGTTACTGTTCAATACATGACTTATCTTTAATCATTTATATTAAAATAATAGATACTATGGTTTATTACTTCACATTTCACATAATAGAGAGATAATTATTACGGCTTCTTACCTCACACTCATCCGTGGTTATACGGAAAATGGATCATCATCTCAGATAATGAGAAGAATTACCAGATATCTTTCCGACATAAGGAATATCTATCATTTATGTATAAGAATGAGAGAAGATTAGTAGAAAAGAAAGACTGGTGTTTTTAACTTTAAATCCCCCCCCCCCACCAGTATTTTGCTGCCCAGAGCCCCTTAGTACATCGGCACAATCCTCGCCAGTTTAGTACTAAGACCAGGTCTGAGCTGGTGGAGTTTTCTGCTATAGTCACTGCCAGTTTTCATGTGAATACTATAATAAATGCGGTGGCCTGGGGTATTCACGTCCCTGACGCCCCCTGCCTGGCACACGACCCTGCCTGATCCCTGCCTCGACATGGTGCTACGTGGGTCCGGAAAACAGGAAAACTTTCAGCAATGGGGGGAATAGTTTAATTTTCCATTCTGGTTTATGGGGAGAAAAGGAACAGCACAGACAACACACATCCCCCATAACTATATGTAAATATTTACTAATAATTCAAAGAATTAGTATTTCATGAGTCCCTGAAAGGGAAAAAAATGAAAAATCTACAGACAAAAAAGCTTTCCAGTATTCCACATGGTTCTTCCACAATAGCCCCACGTCCACCTATGACCCAATACCTGATTTTCATTGTGTGCGAGATTCTAACAGGTTAATATCTTCCGGTCCCATGTTCCTTCATGATCCAGCCTGGTGGCATTGTCTAGAAGCAGATAAAGGCCGCAAAAATAGAGAATGAGAGAAATATTGCCAGGGAGAGCAAAAATAATCCCAAATTATTTTTCAAGTATATAAATGATAAGAAACTAAAAACAGAGAGTGTGGGTCCCCTTAGAAATAACATGGGGGTCATGGTGGAGGGAGATGAGGAAAGGGCCAATCTACTGAATGTCGCCTTCTCAACTGTCTTTACCCAGGAAAATCCCCTGGTGGAAGACACAATGAGGAATAATGTTAATTCTTTTTATAATGTCAACAGTTTAACCCAGGAAGAGGTACGGCGCCGCCTCGCAACCACTAAGATAGATAAATCATCGGGGCCAGATGGCATACACCCCCGGGTTCTGCATGAATTATGTACGCTGATAGACAAACCGTTATTTTTAATATTTGAAGATTCACTGAGGACTGGTTATGTTCCACAGGACTGGCGCATAGCAAATGTGGTACCAATATACAAAAAAGGATCAAATAGCGATCCTGGAAACTACAGACCAGTGAGTCTAACTGCTATGGTGGGGAAAATATTTGAGGGGTTTATTAGAGATGCTATCCTGGAGTATCTCACTGTGCACAACCTTATAACCCAGCGTCAGCATGGGGTTTATGAGAGATCGGTCCTGTCAGGCTAATCTGATTGGTTTCTACGAGGAGGTAAGTTCAAGACTGGATCTGGGGGACGCTGTGGATGTTGTATATCTGGACTTCTCAAAGGCATTTGACAGCGTGCCACATAAAAGGTTGGTATATAAAATGAGACTGCTGGGAATAGGAGAAAATCTGTGTATTTGGGTAAGTAATTGGCTTAGTGATAGAAAACAGATGGTGGTCATTAATGACACATTCTCAGATTGGGTTGATGTTACCAGTGGAGTGCCACAGGGGTCAGTATTGGTGCCACTTCTTTTTAATATTTTTATTAATGACCTTGTAGTGGGTTTACTCAGTCAAGTTTCAATATTTGCAGATGATACTAAGCTGTGTAAAGTAATAAATACTGAGGTCGATAGTTTAGCATTACAGAGGGATTTGTGGAAGCTTGAGGGATGGGCAGAGAAATGGTTGATGAGGTTTAATGTAGATTAATGTAAAGTTATGCACTTGGGCCATGGAAACAAAAAGTATAATTATGTTCTAAACGGTCAATTACTTAGTAAAACTGGAGCTGAAAAGGACTTGGGCGTATTGGTGGATGGTAAACTTAATTTTAGTGCCCAGAGCCAGGCGGCTGCTGCTAAAGCAAATAAAATAATGGGATGTATCAAGAGAGGAATAGATTCTCATGATAAAGACATAGTTTTACCCTTATACAAATCCCTGGTCAGACCACACATGGAATATTGTGTACAGTTTTGGGCACCAGTGTATAAAAAGGATATAGAAGAGCTGGAACGGGTGCAGAGGAGAGCAACCAGGATTATTAGGGGAATGGGGGAACTAGAATACACTAACAGATTAAAAAATTTGGGATTATTCAGTTTAGAAAAAAGACGACTGAGGGGAGACCTCATTACAATGTACAAATACCTGAACGGACAGTACAAGGATCTCTCCAAAGATCTTTTTATACCTCGGCCTGTGACCAGGACAAGGGGGCATCCTCTGAGCCTACAGGAGAGGCGATTCTACCATCACCATAGACAGGGGGCATCCTCTACACCTAGAGGAGAGGAGGTTCTACCATCACCATAGACAGGGGACATTCCTCTTGCGCCTAGAGGGAGAGGAGATTTTACCCTCACCATAGACAGGGGGCATCCTCTACACCTAGAGGGAGGAGGTTCTACCATCACCATAGACAGGGACATCATCTGAGCCTAGAGGAAGTTCTACCATCAACATAGACAAAGGTTCTTTACTGTAAGAGCAGTGAGACTATGGAACTCTCTGCCGCAGGAGGTTGTTATGGCGGACTCTATGTACATGTTCAAGAGAGGCCTGGATGACTTTCTGGAGAGAAAAAATATCATGGGTTATGGGGATAAAACATTTATTTAATTCTTAAAGGTTGGACTTGATGGACTTGCGTCTCCTTCCAGCCTTATATACTATGATACTATGATTTAAAAAACCGAAAGTGTCGTGGAGCTTGCACTTACCTTCATCCAGGATAGGCCGGTGTACTCCAGTGTGTTTCGATGATCTTCAGCGCAGCAGCGCCACCTGGTGGACGTCGGAGGAATTACCTTAATGAATCCCGTCCGGACCCGAATCCAGTGCAGAGAACGCGCCACTGGATCGCGAATGGACCGGGTAAGTAAATCAGCCCCAATGAGACATTATACAATGTACAAGTACCTGCCGACTGACATTCTTACCCCTGAATGAGTGGTATCCGGCTGCTACATCTTTAGCACCCCCGGTCCCCTAAGGACCCGCAGTTTACGGACTACCCCCACTTACGAAGCTTCGGTTTGAGGCATAAGATAGCGGTCAGGGTTTACATAGAGATGGTCCGACACAGCCACACTACAATCTAGAAAGCCTATAAAAGGTTAGTGCAAACTACTGGCATAAATTGACAGTGTGCAAACATTTTGCTAAACTCTCATTGGCTTAGGAGCCCAATGGGTACATATCTTATAACATTAACATTGCAAACGTTACAGAGGTAGGCTACTTAGAGTAGTTATATAGCAAATGTCTCTTTACCTAGAAAGAAAAGGCATTAAGTGCAATATAAGAAGTCAATAAAGTAGCAACTTTTCCTTGTAGTATCTGGCAAAGTCTCTCAGAAGGTCTTTAATATCAAAGTCCATCTTCTGGGTACAGCCCTTGATGTGGGGAAAAGTGCAATAAAGGGATAAAGGGTATCCTCTATGTGTAGAGGGACAGAGTCCTTTGTAGGAATCTCTGCTGTGGCAGAGGAAGGGGTGCTATCATAGCACATGACAATGGGCAGTTCAAGGAATGTCTCTTGACTGAGATAAGTAAATAGGGGTAGAGTCTCAGGAAAGTTTCTGGCTCTGTGGGATAGGTGGGTGTTCAGCCCAACTGGGATAGCAGCAGAAAATAAGCATATATACAATCAGTACAGTATATTTACACAGTACCTGGTAAGGCTTTCAGCCCATCAGGGGTTACTCAGTATCTTCTTCGGTGGTAAGTACTTCGGTGTCAGAAAAGCGTACCTGCCTCCTCCGTCTGTGTGACACCAGTTGGTACTCCTGCAGGTACGCAGGAGCTTTACCTTTTGTCTCCCTTTGAGACCTCCGAAGTTCCGGTTGGGAGAAGAAAACAACCTCCTCATCGTCCTCCTCTGAGTCAGGCGCTGGAGTCGGAGTCTCAGCTGCCTCTGATGCCTCAGGGGCTGCAGACTCTGGAGCCGGATCATCCTCCACAGGTAGCAGTATTGGAGACTGCGGTGGGGATGATGGTCTCTCCGGGGTACCTCTTACTGGGGTGGAAACAACAACACAGATTTGAGGCACAGTCACAAGTTCTAATAAACTGGGGGTAGGTGAACACAATGAGGTCTGTAAGTTGGGGCTCGAGATGAGAGGTGTGGACATAGGGACAAAAGGACGAAGACATCTCTTCAGCCGGTTCCTATGTACCCGGAGTAGTGGACGGTCTCCTCTTGAAATCTCGTAGACTACAGGGGAGAGACTGTCCCTAACTAGGTATGGCTCACGCTCCCAACACCCATCTAGCTTACTGGTGGGGTGGTTGTTGTGCAGCCACAGTCGATCTCCTGGGGCAAGAGGCTCAGCGCAGGCATTACGATTGAAGTCCCTTTTTTGTTTCTCTCAGGCCTCTTCCAACCGCAGATCCACAACTTCTCTGGCATCCGCCAGACGCCTCTGGTGTGCGTGAACCCAGTCAGTCTGGGGGAGCAAAGACTGGGAATCAGGGGACTCCATGTCCCAGGTCATATCAGCAGGGAGATGGCCCTGTCTCCCGAACATCAGATAATACGGGGTGTATCCTGTGGAGCAATGAGTGGTATTGTTGTACAGGTACACTAATTCGGGCAACAGTTTTGGCCAGTCAGCCCTTTTTGCAGGGGTCAGAGTCCTTAGCATGTTGATTAGAGTCTGATTCATCTTCTCGCAAAGCCCGTTGCCTTGGGGATGATAGGCTGTGGTCCTCAGCTTTCTACAGCCATATAGAGTGCACAGTTCTTGAAAGACATGGGACTCAAATGCTGTTCCTTGGTCCGTAAGGATCTGGTCCGGACAGCCATAGGGGAGGATGAAGCTCTTCCACAGGGCCGCTGCGGTGGTCCTTGCAGATAGGTCTCTAACAGGTACTGCAACCACAAATTTGGTGTAGTGGTCGATGATCGTGAGAGCATAAGTGTGACCGGATCTGCTGGGCTCCAACTTCACATGATCCAATGCCAGGATCTCTAAGGGACGTTGGCCCACAATGGGATGTAGAGGGGCCTTTTGATTGTGTCGCTCTCCTCGAGCGATGGCGCAGGCTGGGCATTCCCGACACCAGGCTTCGAGTGCCAAAGTGTCCGGATCGGTCATGGTACATATCCAGTACTATCTTGGCGTCCTGGGAATCACAATCTGATACAGCCGGTCATAAGTGATAGGGTCCAGAGTTCTTCTCTTTAACAGGCCCTGATGCATGTTCAGAGTCTTTCTCTGGCGCCACAATTGAGACAATTCTCCATCAGCTCTTCTCCGGTGGATTCTTTCAGGCACTCGCCCACTAGAGAGGTAGTCCATTACTTCTCCTATGGCGCGGCTATCAGCCTGAAGACTCATCCAGAGGTCCTTTTCCGCAGGGGGCTCTGACTCTTCTTGAGGAGTAGTTGGCGCTGCCTCTGACGGTAAGGAGTAAACTCTTTGGGCATCTTGGCGCACAAACCGGGCATATAATGCTGGCATCTCCACATCTTCCCACAGAGCATCCGTGGAGGGTCCCTCCCACTGGTCGGGGAGACGAGACAGAGCGTCAGCGTTGTCATTGGTCTTGCCAGCCCGATACTTGATGGTAAAGTTGAAGTTGGCAAGTCTGGAGGCACACCGTTGTTCCAGTGCTCCAAGACGAGCGGTGTTCAGATTTGCCAAGGGATTATTGTCTGTGAAAAAGGATGCAGCCAGGTAGTCCTTGAACTTCTCGGTCACAGCCCAGACTAACGCCAGAAACTCCAACTTGAAGGAACTGTAGTTCTGGTCGTTTTGCTCCGGTTCTCGGATGGAACGGCTGGCGTAGGCTATGACCCTTTCAGTTCCATTCTGGGGCTGGAATAGTACAGCCCCTAGGCCTTGCTTCCTGGAATCGGTGCATAGGATAAAAGGCAGATTGTAGTCTGGATATCCCAGCACCGGAGGCTCAGTCAAGGTACTCTTTGCAGGGTGGGTACATGTGCAGGGGGGTACTGGTGCAGGGGGTGTACTATGTGAGGGGTACAGTGCAGGGTGTGATTATGTGCAGTGTGGTACTACGTGCTAGGGGTGTACTAGTAGTGGACTATGTGAGGGTGTACTATGTGCAGGGGTGTATATGTGCAGGGGTACTATGTGAGGGTGCTACTATGTGCGGACGGGAGGGGTTACTATGTGCAGTGGTACTATGTGCAGGGTGTGTGCATGTGCAGTGTGTATATAGTGAGGGTGTGGTTGCAATATACCCCGGGGGGGGGGGGGGGGGGGGGGGGGGCGGGCAGGGGGGGGGGGGGGGGGGGGGGGGGTGGGGGGGGGGGGGGGGGGGGGGGGGGGGGGGGGGGGGGGGGGGGCGGGGCCTAGCCTTTTTGGGGCTGGAGACAGCCGGGGCGCCGCGACACTGAGTGGATGGCGGTTGGCAGCCTAGGCACCTAGTGTCACGGTGATGGTATGGGGACCGGAGGGCGTCCTTACAGCATGGCAAGGCTCCCAGCTGGTGGTGTGGCCAAGACAATGGATGAGGGAGAGGCTGCTATAGCGGTTCTCCCTCGTTGGAGTAGAGATCTCTGTGGGTGTAGGTGTCCCGTGATGGTGAAAGCCGAGTAGTAGGGGACAGACTGAGGCAGACGTTGACAAAATAACTACAGTCTTTTGGTTGGAACCACGGGAACGTAGCAACGTGCCTGGAAGAATGGTAGAATGCGGGAGATGAGTTGGAGGGAGCCACAGGAGCAGATCTTGATCCTGGATGCAGGGCAGGCGGGAGATTAGCTGTGTCTAGTAGGATGCTTCGGCCTTGTACTGGTGATACAGATATACACCTTGAAGGTAGGGATGATACCCCCATTTCCTCTCACTAACTAATCACTCCACTCAGACAGTGGGAGCTGAGCTCTTTGCTAGGTCTGGTGTGCTGGAATGCCAACTGACTGCGTTGCTTATTACTGAGCTGGTCAGCTCTAAGCCTAAGACATAACTCTAGAACTTCTGACCAGGGGTTTTGTTACTCCCACTTGGTCAGGTGGTGGTTACTCCTCCACATTGGCATCCAGCTTACAGATACAAGATTAACACATGTGATTGGTTAGCACATATTACATCACATTTAATACTAGTCTTGGCTATACAGGCCAGACTCGAACGCTGCAGTGTTCCCCTGTGGTTATGCATTGACCTGCCTGTGGGGTATATCGACACCTTCACAGGCTGCCAAGCTACATGGTGGGACGTATTCAGCAACCAACCCCTCTGCCTTGCATCTGCGCGGGGCAGTTGAAAGAGACGCCCTCGGCTCGGATACAGACTGGTTGGGGCGCGAGGACAAAGCTGAGCCGCAGCGGGGACTCTCGGGGCGGGCCGTGTAAATAATGGCGGTAGAGATAAGGGCAACTTCGGTGAAGTGCAGACTATGATCTGTAGGGGACAAGGCCCATGGTCCTGGAGAACAGGCACTGGTTGGTGTCGGGAACTAAGACAAGACATGTTGTATTCGAAGTGTGACAGTTGGTCGCTGACGCCGGTAAAACCAAACTGTACAGACGGAAGAGGTGTGTGTTCGTATTGTAATCCAATTGCACCAGAGGCCTGTATATTGTGTTAGCATACACATTCTTAATGCCTGGCGACAAAATATAGTGCAGATATGCATAAAATGGCATATGTGACACTAATGGGGGTCATTTACTAAGGGCCCGATTGCATCTTTCCCGACATGTTACCGAAATTCCGATGTTGTGCCGTTTTCCCTTATTGCCCCGGGTTTTGGCGCACGCGATCAGGATTTTGCGCGCAGGCTCGGCAGCACGCGACGGAAATCGGGGGGGTGGACCGACGAAATCCAACGGCTCGGAAACAAACCGCCAGGCAAGGAAACAAGAACAAACACCATGTGGCAAACTAGTACTTGTAAGCGAAAGGCAATAAGCGAGAAAGATAGAGCGGTTAAGGGGCTAAACATAAGGTGAGGATGGATGAGGCATACAGGATCATAGACGAAGAAATTAAATTCTGTGAAAAGCAGATAAGGCCGCAAAAATGGAGGATAGAGAAAAATTGCCAGAGAGAACAATAATCCCACATGATTTCAAGTATATAAATGATAGAAATAAAAACAGAGAGTGTGGGTCCCTTAGAAGAAAATGGGGGTCATGGTGGAGGGATGAGGGAACAGGCCATTCTACTGAATGCGCCTTCTACACACTGCTGTACCCAGGAAAATCCCTGGTGGAAGAACAATTAGGGACATATGTAAATTCTTTGATAGTCTCGCACACGCTGTCAACAGTTAAACCAGGAGAGGTACGGCGCCGCATCGCAAACCATAAGATGAGACTCCCCAAACCCCACTTGGGGTCAAAGATGGCATACACCCCCGGTTCTGCATGAATTAAGTACAGTGATAGACAAAAGTTATTGTTAATATTAGGATTCACTGAGGATGGTTATGTTTCCGACAGGACTGGCGCATAGCAATGTGTACCAAATACCAAAAAGGTCAAATAGACGATCCTGCGAAACTACAGACCGTAAGTCTATGCCTGTGTGGGGAAAAGATTTGGGGGTTATTAGAGATGCTATCCATGCGAGTTGTCATGTGACACAACACTTATAACACAGCGTCCGCATGGGTTTATGAGAGTCGGTACCTGTCAGACTAATCTGATTGGTTCTACGAGGAGGTAAGTTCAAGGACTGGATCTGGGGACCGCTGTAGATGTGTATATCGGACTTTTCAAAGGCATTTGACACTCGTGCACATAAATACACGGTTGGATATAAATGAGACGCGGGATAGGAGAAATCTGTGTATTTGGGTAAGTATTGGTTAGTGAAGAAAACAGAGGGTGGTCATTAAGGCACTTCTAGATTGGGTTGATGTACAGTGGAGTGCCACAGGGGTCAGTTGGGCCTACTTCGTTTTAATATTTTATTAATGACCTTGTATGGGTTTACACAGTCAAGTTTCAATTTGCAGATGATACTAAGCTGTGTTAAAGTAATAAATACTGAGGGGGGGGGGGGGGGGGGGGGGGGGGGGAACGACTAGTTTAGCATTACAGAGGGATTTGTGGAAGCTTGAGGGCGGCAGAGAAATGGTGATGAGGTTTAACTGTAGATAAAGATGGTAAGTATGCACTTGGGCCATGGAAACAAAAAGTATAAACTTATGTTCAAACGGGTCAATTACTTGGTAAAACTGCAGTGAAAAAGGACTGCGGACTATGGTGGAGGTAAACTGTAATTTATGACCAGAGGACAGTCGCGCTTGCTGCTAAAGCAAATAAAAATAATGGGATGTATCGAGAGGAATAATTCTCATGATAAACGACTAGTTTTACATAGGTTTCTACACCTAGAGGAGAGGCGGCTCTACCATCACCCTAGGACAGGGGGACATCCTCTACACTAGAGGAGAGGAGGTTTCTCCATCACATAGACAGGGGACATTCCTACACACTCAGAGGAGAGGAGGGTTCTACCATCACCATCGACAGGGGACCTCCTCTACACCTAGAGGAGAAGGAGGTTTCTACACACCAATACAGGGGGCATCATCTAAACCTGAAGAGAGGAATTCTCCACACCATAGAACAGGGGGGCTCCTTAACCTAGAGGAGAGGAGGTTACATCACCATAGACAGGGGGCATCTCTTACACCTAGAAGGAGGAAATCTACATCACCATGACAGGGGGGCATCCTTCTACCCTAGAGGAGAGGAGGATTCTAACCATCGTATAGGACAGGGGATTCCTACTACACTAGAGGAGGGAGGTTCTACACTAACATAAGACAGGGGACACTCTCGACACCTAGAGGAGAGGAGGTTCTACCATCACCAAGACAGGGGGCATCCTACACACTAGAGGCGAGGAGGTTCTACCATCACATAGACAGGGGGCACTCCTATACACATAGAGGTACGAGGGGGTCGGATACCATCAGCATAGACAGGGGCATCCATCTACACTGAGAGGAGAGGAGTTCTACCATCACCATAGACAGGGGACATCGCTACGCCTAAGAGAGGAAGTCTATACCACACACATAGACAAAGGTTCTTTACTGTAAGAGCAGTGAGACTAGAACTCTCTGCCGCATGAGGTTGTTAGTGTCGGACTATATGTAATGTTCAGGAGAGAGCTGGATGGACTTTCTGGAGAGAAAAAATATCATGGGTTATGGGGATAAAACATGTATTTATTCTTAAAGGTTGGAACTTGATGGACTGCGTCTCCTCCAGCCTTATATACTATGTACTAGATTTAAAAAACCGAAAGTGTCGTGGAGATTGCACTTACCTTACCAGGATAGGCCGGTGTAACCAGGTGGTTTACGAGATCTTCAGCGCAGCGCGCCACTGGTGGACGTCGGAGGACATTACCTTAATGATACCCGGCCGGCCCGATTCCAGTGCAGAGAACGCGCCGCTGGATCGCCGAAGGGACCGGGGAAAGTAAATCACCCAATGGAGACATTATACAATGTACAAGTACCTGCCGAGACCGTTACCCCTGAATGAGTGGTATCGCGATTCATCTTTAGCACCCCCGGTCCCCTAAGGACCCGCAGTTTCGGACTACCCCACTACGAAGCTTCGGTTGTGAGGCATAAGATAGCGGCGTCAGGGTTACATAGAGATGGTCCTGACACGCCCACTACAATCTAGAAAAGCCTATAAAAGGTTAGTGCAAACTACGGCATAAATTGACAGTGTGCAAAACAGTTTGCGTAAACTCTCATTGGTTAGGAGCCCAAGGGTACATATCTTAGAACATTAACATGGCAAAACGTTACAGAGTAGGCGACTTAGAGTAGTTATATAGCACCAATGTCTCTTACAGAAGAAAAGGTCATTAAGTGCAATATAAGAGTCATAAAGTAGCACTTTGTCCTTGTAGTATCTGGCAAAGTCTCTCAGAAGGTCTTTAATATCAAACGAAAGCCATCTTCTGGGTACAGCCCTGATGTGGGAAAAGTGCAATAAAGTGGATAAAGGGATCCCCTATGTGTAGGGGACGAGTCCTTTGTAGGAATCTCTGCTGTGGCAGAGGAAGGGTGCCATCATGAGCACATGCACCGTGGGCAGTTCAAGGATTCTTCTTGACTGAGATAAGTAAATAGGGGTAGGTCTCAGGAAAGTTTCGGCTCTGTGGGATAGGTGGGTGTCGTTGACGCCAACTGGGGATCGCAGCAGAAATAAGCATATATACATAGTACAGTATATTTACACAGTTACGGTAAGGCTGTCAGCCCATCAGGGGTTACTAGTATCTTCTTCGGTGGTAAGTGACTGTCGGTGTCAGAAAAGCGTAACATGCCTCCTCCGTCTGTGTGAGCACCAGTTGGTACTCTGCAGGTACGCAGGAGCTTTACCTTTCTCCCTTGAGACCTGAAGTTCCCGGTTGGCGAGAAGAAAACAACCATCTCACGTCCTCCTGCTGAGTCAGGCGCTGGAGTCGGAAGTCTAGCTGGGCTCTGATGGCCTCAGGGCTCAGACCTGGAGCCGGATCATCCTCCACAGGTAGCAGTATGGAGGACTGCGGTGGGGATGATGGGTCTTCCGGGGTATCTCTTACTGGGGTGGAAACAACAACACAGATTTGACGGCACAAGCACAAAGTTCTAATAAACGTGGGGGTAGGTGACACCAATCGGAGTCTGTAGTTGGGGTCGAGATGAGAGGTGTGGACATAGGGACAAAAGACGAAGACATCTCGTCAGCCGGTTCCATGTACCACGGAGTAGTGACGGTCTCCTCTTGAAATCTCGTAGACTTACAGGGGAGGACTGTCACTAATAGGTATGGTCAACGATACCAACAACCCATTAGCTTAATGGTGGGGGTGGTGTTGCGGCAGCCACAGTAGATCTCCTGGGGCAAGAGGCTCAGCGCAGCGCATTACGACGTGAAGTTTCCCCCCTTTTTTGTTTCTCTCAGGTCTCAAAACAAAACTTATAGACAAAAAACAAAAAAAAAAAAAAATTAAAAAAAAAAAAAACAAAAAACAAAAAACACGCGATCCCACAACTTCTCTGGCATTCGCCAAGACGCCTCATGGTGTGCGTGAACCCAGTAGTCTGGGGAGCAAAGACGGGAATCAGGGACTCAATGTCCACAGGTCATACAGCAGGGGATGGCCCGTTCCCGACATCGTCAGATATCGGGGTGTATCCTGTGGAGCACTGAGTGGTAATGATTGTACAGTACACAATCGGGAAACAGTTTGGCAGTCAGCCTTTTTGCAGGGGTCAGGTCCTTAGACATTGTGATTAAGTCTGATTCATTCTTTCGCAAAGCCCGTTGCTTGGGATGATGAGGCTGTGGTCCTCGCTTCTCGACAGCATATAGAGTGACCCAGTTCTGAAAGACATGGCTCAATATGCTGTTCATGGTCCGTAAGATCTGGTCCTGGACAGCCATAGAGAGAGAGATGAAGCTTTCCACAGGGCCCTGCGGTTTGGTCCTTGCAGATAGGTCTCTAAAACAGGTAACTGACAACCACAAAATTTGGTGTAGTGGTCGATGTCGGAGGCAAAGTGTGACCGGATCTGCTGGGCGCCAACTTCACATGATCCAATGCAGGATCACTAAGGGGACGTTGGCCCACCAATGGGATGTAGAGGGCATTTTGATTGTCGCTCTACTCGGAGCGATGGCGGCGGTGGCGCATTCCGACACCAGGCTCGATGTGCGGCTTCATGTGTGACCAAGTAAAGCGACTTAGGAGGGTGGCTTCGTTTGAGGCCCCAGTGTCCGGATCGGTCATGGTAATAATCCAGTACGATCTTGAGTCCTGGGAATCACAATTGATCCAAGCGGTCATAAGTGATAGGGTCCAGAGGTCTTTCTTTAACAGGCCATGATGCTGTTCAGAGTCTTTCTCGGCGCACAAATTGAGACAATTCTCCGCAGCTCTTCTCCGGTGGATTCTTTCAGGCACTCGCCCACTAGAGAGGTAGTCCATTACTTCTCCTATGGCGCGGCTATCAGCCTGAAGACTCATCCAGAGGTCCTTTTCCGCAGGGGGCTCTGACTCTTCTTGAGGAGTAGTTGGCGCTGCCTCTGACGGTAAGGAGTAAACTCTTTGGGCATCTTGGCGCACAAACCGGGCATATAATGCTGGCATCTCCACATCTTCCCACAGAGCATCCGTGGAGGGTCCCTCCCACTGGTCGGGGAGACGAGACAGAGCGTCAGCGTTGTCATTGGTCTTGCCAGCCCGATACTTGATGGTAAAGTTGAAGTTGGCAAGTCTGGAGGCACACCGTTGTTCCAGTGCTCCAAGACGAGCGGTGTTCAGATGTGCCAAGGGATTATTGTCTGTGAAAAAGGATGCAGCCAGGTAGTCCTTGAACTTCTCGGTCACAGCCCAGACTAACGCCAGAAACTCCAACTTGAAGGAACTGTAGTTCTGGTCGTTTTGCTCCGGTTCTCGGATGGAACGGCTGGCGTAGGCTATGACCCTTTCAGTTCCATTCTGGGGCTGGGATAGTACAGCCCCTAGGCCTTGCTTCCTGGAATCGGTGCATAGGATAAAAGGCAGATTGTAGTCTGGATATCCCAGCACCGGAGGCTCAGTCAACCGTTGCTTTAGGGTCTGGAAGGCAGCTTCTCGTTCTGCTGTCCATTCGATGGATGCTCGCGAACGTTGACCCTCTTTCGGCAGGCCCCTTAGAAGTTCTTGCAGGGGAGCCGCCAGCTGGGCAAACTTCGGGATAAAAGGCCTCTAATAACTGGCAAATCCCAGGAAGCTTTTGATGTCCCGTATGGTTGACGGGGTAGGCCAGTCATGGACAGCTGCAATCTTCTCTGGATCTGGCTCAATTCCGTGAGCGCTCACCACATGTCCCAGGTACTTGACGCTAGGTTGTAACAGGTGGCACTTGGATGGCTTGACCTTCAACCCATGTTGGGTCAGGATTTGGAAGACTTCAGCCAGATGGTGGAGGTGGTCTTCATAGGTCTTGGAGTAGATGATGATGTCGTCCAAGTATAGCAGGACGGTCTCAAAGTTTCGATGACCCAAACATCTCTCCATCAGCCGTTGAAACGTGCCTGGGGCGTTGCATAGCCCGAACGGCATGTTGTTGAACTCGAACAGGCCCATTGGGGTGGTGAAAGCCGTCTTCTCTCTGACTTCCAGCGCCATGGCCACTTGCCAGTAGCCACTGGTCAGATCCAGGGTGGAGAACTAGGCAGCTGACCCTAGGGCTGCGAGGGATTCCTCGATTCGAGGCAGCGGATAGGCATCCTTGTGGGTGATATTGTTGATCTTCCTATAGTCAACACAGAATCGAAGGGTTCCATCCTTCTTCTTCACAAGGACCAGTGGGGCAGCCCATGGGCTGTGACTCTCCCGGATAACTTGGCTGTCTTCATCTCTTGTACCAGCTTTTTCACCTCTTGGTAGCGGGCTGGAGGTATGGGCCGGTATTGCTCTTTGATAGGAGGATGAGAGCCAGTAGGGATGGTATGTTGGATCAGGGTAGTCTGCCCAAAATCCAGTGGGTGTTTGCTGAAGGCTTGGTGGTGCTTCATAACGACATCCAGGACACCTTGTACTTGGTCTGAAGGAGTAAAATCGGCGTCTCCAATATTGAGCTCAAGCCACCAGGTTGTTCGGCAGGCTCACCTTCAGCACTTTGCTTCACTTCCAACTGTTGGGAGGCAGACAGGGAGGTTTCCAATAAGTCTTCAGGATGGAAGCTGAAGGGAGTGGCTACAGCTTGGTATTTCCTCACATCTACTGGGGTGTCTCCCACATTTAGTAGTCGAATGGGTATTTGTCCTCGGGATACAGTGACTAGGCTCCTGGCGGCTAGAATGGGTAGGTCTTCGTCAGCTGGTAGAGGTTCTACTATAGCCTTGTAGTCTTGACCTTGGACGCCCATGCAGGCTCAGCACCATACTAACGTCTCAGTCCCAGGTTGAAGGCGGACAGGTTGTGGATCTTTGATCCGGGCTCTGCAGATTTCTCCATTAGGGCCAGCAAACTTCTGTTGCGCTGCCAGAACCTGCATAGTCTCCTGAATTACCTTCCGGGAACCGTTGGGCACTGTTGGCAGAGAGTCGTGGAGGGCCTTCAGCACTTCAGGAAAGCAGTTGCGGAGGACATTGGTACCCAGTACCAGGGAGAAGTTACCGTTTTCGGGTACTCGTGTCACCACTACGCCCTGTCTGGTTAACTCAGTGTCTCCAATGGTTAGTGTGGGCTCCCAGTAGCCGCGGATGAGTACGGTTTATCCGTTCGTAGCAATAATATTCAAGTAAGCCTTGGGAGGCTGGATTAAGGATGCCCCTCTTCGGCATCTCTCGAAGGTAGCACTCCGAAGGGTGGTCACTTGAGAGCCGGTATCAATTAAGGCCGGTAGGGTAACTCCGTTGATGGTTACATGAACCATGGGGCGAGTCCCCACGAACCTGGGCATCCAGTTGGCATCTCGGGGACTTAGAGGTTCTTCCCTTGGGGGTCATCCCTTAGTTCCAAGGGTTTGTCGTTTAACTGACGACATCCATCCTCTTCATGCCCGTATCAGTTCCTTCTGACTCCAGGTGTTTAAAGACTTCGCCTCCCTTGGGCGCGGTTTGGCCGGGGAGTCACGAGGGGTAGCTGACTGTACAGAGTCCTTTGGAGGTTTCTTCCTCATAGAGGAGACGGTCACTTCCAGTTGGGTCAGCCGATCGAGTATTTTACTCAGGGTGTCTGTCAGATTAGTGACCTGTCCTGCTAAGCCAGCAGCTTCCGCAGGAGTAGGTGATGTCGGCTGCATTGGATGGCCAGCTAGAGCAGAGTCCTCCATTTCCATGGATTCAGGATCTTTCTGTGGTCCAGTAGGCGGTCGGTCCCCTAATATGTCAATGGCAATTTCCTTAAACTCAAGAAAGGAGGCCTGGGCATGTTGAGAAGAGATGATCTTTAGTTGACACCTTTGATTTCTATCAACAAGTCCATTAATGAATTGCAGCCTCTTTGGGATCGAGACAGGTTATGGCCTTCCATTTCTCCTGTAGGGAGAGGGCAAAGTCCCTGAGGGACTCTTGAGGCTTCTGCCTTTTCCCGAAGAATTTCTGCTTCAACTCTGAGGCAGTACATTTGTCAAAGGTGTTGCGCTGCCTATTGAGAATTTGGACCACATTCTGGCGCTGTTCTCGGGGCCAAGACTTGACTTCCCGGAGAGCGGGTCCTTTCAACTGCCCGGTTAGAATGCCCACCTTCTGTTCCTCTGTGAGGGGATACAAGGCTAAGGTAGCTAACAACTTGGCTCTGAATTCAGGGAGAGTGTGCAATTCTCCTTCGTAGTGGGGTAACCAGGGGGCCCCCAAATAGTATGGCATAGTCAGAGGTATAACTGTGGGAGTCCCGGGGACACTGGCTGTAGCAGGGCTGAAGGGACTCTCTGGCGGGCTTAACATGCTCCGGTACCCTAAGGAGGGACCAGGGGACGGGACCTGCTCCAGTCCCGTATCTTCGTTCTGGGCGGACGTGACTGGCCTAGCTGAGGGAAGTCTGCAGAGTTAGGCAATATCTGTTGCTATGGGCGATGGCTAGAATGGGACATGAGCACCTTAAGACACAGTCACTATTCCCTGGGAGGTGAGCCAATAACCTAGCGTCGGAAACAATCTCTACCCCCTTTAACTTCCCCAGCGGTACTCACTCAGGATCAGCCGCGGTGACAGGACAGCTCCGGTGCATGAAGGACTCCATTCCCGATGTCCGGCTGGCAGCAGGGGCTCGGTGATGCTCAGCGGTGCTCTCCTCCAGTCGCAGGACACGTGCGCCGGGACTCCGGATGAGGCGCACGCTGCTGGCAGGTTTCAGGCGCGGCCTGCGTCGAAATCCAAGATGGCCGATTAACCCTCTTCGTTCCTGGCTGCACACACTCCAGCTCCTCCTCTACGGTCCTTCGCGCCTCACGCGCAAGGGGTGGAGCCTGGTGACGACTCTGGAGTTCCCGCCAGTGAGGATTTGGCGGGCTGGAATTCCGTGGTCACAGAGAGTATCAATCAGAGTCACACAGAGTAATTAATACAGAGCCCCGATTTCCACAGAGAGTAGCAATCAGAGTCACCAGAGTAAGTTACGAGACAGAATCACACAGAGTATTATACAGAGAACCACAGTCACACGGAGGTATTTACAGAGTCACCAGAGTATTCGCAAAGACCCCATTCACACTATATTATACAGAGACCAAGAATCACACAGAGTATTAGACAGAGACCCATAGTCGCATCGAGTAACATTTAAAATACATAGGACCAGAGTCACACCGAGTATTAAACACGACCCAGAGTCCCAGAGTTTATACAGAGACCCAGAGTCACACAGAGTCACACAGAGATTATACAGAGACACACAAAGTATTTTACAGATGACCCATAGTCCACGAGAAGATACAGAAGACCCAGAACCACAAAGATTATTATACAGGACCCAGAAGTCAACAGAGTATTCTACAAAGACCCAGATCACACGAGTATTAACAGAGACCAGAGTCACACAGAGTCTATACATAGACCCAGAGTCACCAGAGTATTATTACAGAGACCCAGAGTCACACAGAGTATTACAACAGACCAGAGTCAACCGAGTAGGAGAGCAATACCCAGAGTCACGAGAGAGATCAATGCAGAGTCACACAGTAGTATTATAGAGACCACGAATCGACACAGAGTATTATACAGAGCCCAGAGTCACACAGATATTATACAGAGACCCGATCACAGTAGAGTAATCAATCAGAGTAACACAGAGTATTATACAGAGACCCAGAGTGACAGAAGTTATCAACAGAGTCCCCAGAGTCTTTTACAGAGACCAATAAGCACCAGAGTATTATCAGAACCCACATCACATCGGAGTATTACAGAACCAAGAGTCCCCTAGTTAGTATCCAGAGACCCAGGTCACACAGATTCATTCTACAGAGACCCAGAGTTCACACAGAGTAAATTATACAGAGACCCAGAGTACATCATTATTCTACAAAGACCCCGAGTCACAGAGAGTATCATCCGAGTCCCACAGAGTATTATACAGATAGCCAGAATCACCAGAGTAGTAGTCAAGAGACCCAGAGTCCCACAGAGTATTATACAGATCCCAGAGTACAGAGAGTAATCAAAGCAGAAGTCCACACAGAGTATTAACAATACCCGAGTCCACAGAGATATCAATCCGAGTCACACAAGTATTTTAACATATACCAGACTCACACAGGGTATTAATACAAACCCCGGACATTCACACGAGTGATTATACACGACCCAAGAGTCCACGAAAAGGAAAGAGAACAGAGTATTATACAGAGGAGAAACGGGAAGTTATTACAAAGAGACCCACGGTCACCTGAGTAGTATCAAGACCAAGATATCACACAGAGATTAACAGAGTACCACGAGTATGATACTGAGACCCAGATTTTCACACGAGTATTAATACAGACCAGAATCACACAGAGTATTATGACAGAGACCCACGCGGCACACGGAATTAGTAAACATAGACCCCCATATTATTATACAGAGACCCAGAGTCACACAGAGTATTATACAATTCACACAGAGTATTAATACAGATACCCAGGTCACACAGATAATTAAAACCGAGTCACACAGAGTATTACCCGAGACCGAGAGTCACACGGAGTATTATACATAGATCCACAGAAGTATTATACAAAGTCCCCCAGAGTAATTATACAGAGACACACAAAGTTAGGGAGAGTCAAACAAAGTATCACACAGAGTCCACAGAGTATTATACAGAGACCCCCAGAGTATTGGAGAGTCACCAGAGTATGATACATAGGACCCACATAGTATGATAGAGAGTCCACACAGAGTACTTTAGCAGAGACCGGCAGATTCACACAGAGTATTATACAGAGGACCAGCAAGTATGATAAGAGACACACATAGTAGTATCAAATCACACAGAGTATTTACATAGTCACACAGAGTATTATACAGAGTCAACAGAGTTAAATTATACAGGTCACACAGAGTCATTTGTACAGAGACCGCCGATCCACAGATATTAGACAGAGACCCAGATCTCACAAGTATTATACAGAGTCACACAGCGTATTAGATAGAGACACACAAGTATGATACAGAGACCCAGAGTCATACAGAGTATTTACAGAGACCCAAGTGCGACACGAAGTATTAGACAGAGACCCACAGAGTCATTTATACAGAGGCACACAGAGTATAATACAGAGACCCAGAGTCACACATAGTATTAATAGAGACACACAAAGTATTATACAGAGACCCAAGTCACATAGAGTATTAGACTAGGACCCAGAGTCACAGAGGACTATTATAGAGAGTCACACAGAGTATTATAGGTCAGAGACCCAGAGTCACACAGAGTATAAGAATAGATACACCAAAGTATTCTACAGAGACCCAGAGTCACATAGAGTATTAATACAAGACCCAGAGTCACATAGAATATGATAGAGAGTCAGGCACACAGAGTATGTATACCGATGAGACCGCAAGTCACATAGAGTATGAGGAGTCGAGCCCACAAAGTATTGTACAGAGAACCCAGGTCACATAGAGTATTAAATACAGAGACCCAGATTCACATAGAATTGATACATAATCACACAGAGTATATACAGAGACACCAGATATTAAGACACACAGAGTATTGGATAGAGACACACAAAGTAATTTATACCGAGTCACACAGAGTTTCTCAGGGACAGCAAGTAGTAAACAGAGCCACAACAGAGTATTAGATAGGACACACAGAGTAATGTGTTGCAGTGGTGTCATGCGGTGTGCACTGTGTGTCTGGTGTTTGTGTGCGTTGTTGTATATGGTGTAGTGCTTGCAGTGTATGTGGTGTAAGGGGGGGGGGGGGGGGGGGTCAGCTTGGTGTTTATGGTGTGTGGTCGCGCAGTGTATGTGGTTTGATTCATGTGGATGTGGTTGTGTGTTTATAGTGTATTAGTGCTTGCACTGTGGTGTCTGGTGTGTGCTGTACATGTCAATGTGGTGTGTGCGCGTGTGTATATGGTTTTGTGCGCATTTTGTGGTGGTCTTCTAGTGTGGGGTATATGGTGTTGTGCGCGCAGTGATGTGGTGTATGCCGTGTGTGTACTGTATGTGCGCGCAGTGTATGTGGTTTATGCAGTGTGTGTATATGGTGTGGTGCGCGCAGTGTATGTGGGGTAGCAGGTGTGTTATAGGGGGTGGCGCGCAGTGTTATGTGGTGTATCAGTGTGTGTATATGGTGTGGTGCGTGCATTGTATTGGTGTGTGCAGTGGTGTGTAATATGGTTGGTGCGCGCATTTTATGTGGTGGTGATTAAGTGTGTGTGTATATTGGTGTGTGCGCGCATGGTATGTGGTGTTCAGTGTGTTTGTAATGTGTGTGTCGTTCAGTGTAATTGTGTATGCAGCGTTTGTTTGTGGTGTGGTGGCGCGCAGGTGTACTGTGGTGGTTCAGTGTGTATGTGGTGTGTTGATGTGTATGTATGTGGTTTGCCTGTGTGTCGGTGTGTGTGTGCATGTATGGGGTGTGTGCAGTGGTGTGTAATATGTTGGTGTGCGCGCAGTGTAATTGGTGTATGCAGTGTGTGTATATGGGGTGTTTCGCGCGCAGGGTAATGTGGTGTAAAATGCGTGTGATGAAATATGTTTGTGCGCCAGGTATTTGGTGTATGCCGTGTGTGTATATGGTGTGTGGGGGCGCACAGTGATTTGGTGTATGCAGTGTGTGTATATTGTGTGTAGCGTGCAGTTTATGTGTTGTGTGCAGTGTGGGTATATGGGTGTTGCGCGCAGTTTAGTGGTGTGTGTCATTGTGTTATAGTGTTGCGCGCATTGTATGTGGTGTGTGCGTGTGTGTGTATATGGGGTGGGGCGCGCGTGTATGGGTGTTGCAGCGGTGTTGTATGGGTGTGTGGCGCGCAGGGTGGTATGTGGGGTGTTCAGTGGTGTATGTGGTGTGTGTGTATAGTGTATATGTGGCTTGCACTGTGTTCGGTGTGTGTGTGCATTGTAGGTGTGTGCAGTGTGTTTTATTGGTGTGTTCGCACATTGTATGTGGTGTAGCAGTGTGTGTATATGGTGTGTGCGCCAGTGGATGTGTGTATGCAGTGTGTTAAATGGGTGTGCGCGCAGTGTATGTGGGTGTTGGCAGTTGTTGTATATGGAGTGTGCGCGCATGTATGTGGTTCATGCAGTGTGTGTATATGGTGTGTGCGCGCAGTGGTATTTGGTGTATGCAGTTTGTTGTATATTGTAGTGTGCGCGCAGGTATGCGGTGTCATGGTATGGGTGTAGCAGTGTGTGGTATAGGGTGTGGGACGCACAGTGTAGGGGTTGTATGCATGTGTGTATATGTGTTGCGCGCAGTGGTAATGTGGTGTAATGCAGTGTGTGTATATGGAGTGGCGCGCAGGTTTTGTGGTGTAGGCAGGGTGTGTATATGGTGTGTGGCGCGCAGTTATGTGGTGTAATGCAGTGTGTGTATAATGGGTGTGATGGCGCGCATTGTATGGGGTGTATGCAGTGTGGTATATGGTGTGTCGCGCAGTGTTATTTGTGGATGCAGTGTGTGTATATGGTTGTGTGCGCGCAGTGGTAGGTGGTGTAGGCAGTGTGTGTATATGGTGTGGGCGCGAGTTATGTGTGTGTGGCCGTGTTGTGTATATGGGGTGTGCGCTCATTGTATGTGTGTATGCCTGGTTATATGGGTTGTGGCCAGTGTATTGGTGTATGCATGTGTGTAATGGTGTGTGCGCGCAGTGGTAGTGGTGTAT
Source organism: Engystomops pustulosus (assembly GCA_019512145.1). NCBI lineage: Eukaryota > Metazoa > Chordata > Amphibia > Anura > Leptodactylidae > Engystomops > Engystomops pustulosus. The sequence goes on along the minus strand of WNYA01000482.1, from coordinate 41,424 downwards.
TGTGTGGTGTATATGGTGTGTGCGCGCAGTGGTAATGTGGTGTATCAGTGTGTTTATATGGTTGTGCGCGCAGTGTATGTGTGTAGCAGTGGTGTGTATATGTGTGGGTGCCGCCTGTATTTGTGTGTGCAGTGTTGTTGTATGGTGTGTGCCCGCATGGTAGGTGGTGTATCAGTGTGTGTCATATTGGTGTGTGGTGCGCGTGTCGTGGTGTTTCAGTGTGTGTAAGTGTTTGGTGTGGCATGTGTTCTGATGTGTGTGCATTGTGTGTAGTGTGTGTGCATGTATGTGTGTGTTTGCAGAGTATGTTGTGTTGCATGTGTGTGTATGTGTGGTTGTGCAGTGTATTTGATATGTGTGCAGGTGTAGGTGGGTTTGTGCAGTTTAGGTTTTTGTGTGCATGTGTGTGTAGATATGCCCAGCACTATGGTAGGCCAAATTGGGCTAATAGCCCATGGCCCCTTGAAGTTGAATTTCTGTCTTTCGAACTGAATCTTGAAGTTGTTGTTTCTAGGTGCCGGGGATCCCAGAATTTCAGGTTTAAATTGAGAGAATCTCAGGTGCCATTTTTAGATATACAAATCATGACCCCCCCCGCCGACAGCATTTTCACAGTTAATTCCCATTTTCCTGACACTTTGGAAACACAACATTAGAGCATATACAAGGAGGAACTCTTCTTTCACAAGAAAAAAGAATTGAGGTTCTCTGTGCACATCCCCAACCGGGGCCTAGCCTTTTTCTCGGGCTGGAGTCAGCCGGCCCGAGTGACCTGAGTGGCGGTGGTTGCGGCCTAGTCAGTGCTAGTGTCACGGTGCTGGTAGTGGGACCGGAGGGCCTGTCCTCAGCCTGGCCGTCTCCAGCAGGGTGGTGTTGGCAAGAAATGATGAGGAGACATGCGCTATAACGGTTCTCCCGGGCGAGGATGAGTCTCTGTGGGTGATAGGGTTCCCGTGATAGGTGACAATCCGTATTATTAGGGACCGACGGAGGCAAAAAGAACGTGAACAAAAATACTGTTACAGTTCGTGTTGGAACCACAAGATAAACAGTATCAACGTCCTGGACAGAAATGGTAAAGCTTGGAGATGTAGTTGAGAGCCACAGGAGTAGAATCCTCATCCTGGATAGCAGGGCAGGCTGGAGTGAGCTGTGTCCTAGTAGGATGCTTCAGCTTGTCCTGGGTTGCTTCAGATATCACCCTTGAAGGTGATGATCCACCTTTCCTCTCACTAACTAACCACTCCACTCAGACAGGGAGCTGAGCGCTCTTGCTATGGTCTGGTGTGCTGACTTGACTGGCATGACTTGCTTAGCATACTGAGCTGTGTCAGCTCTAGCCTAGCTAACTCTAAACTTCCTGATCATGACCAGGGTTTGTGACTAACTCCCACTGGTCGGTGGTGGTTACCCTCCAATTGCATCCCAGCTTCAGATACAAGATTAACACATGTGATTGGTTGAACACTTTAACATCACGTAATACTTAACTCTGCCTACCAGGCAACTCTACCGCGGCAGTGGTGTCCCCTGTGTTTGCATTGACCGCTGTGGGGTTTGATCAGACCCTTTCACAGGCTGCAAGCTCCATGGTGGGGACTTTTCGCAACAACCCCTTGCCTTGCAATCGGCAGGGCATTGAAAGAGCCGCCCTCGTCTCACTAAAGACTGTTGGGGCGAGGACCACCGCTGGCCCAGCAGCGGGGACCTCCGGGGGGGCCCTGGTAATAATTGCCGTTAAGATAAGGGCACATTCTGTGAAGGCAGGCTAGCGATCTGTAGGGACAAGCTCCCATGTCCTTTATAGGGCCCGATTTGCTTTTCCTAAAAAAAAAAACCCAGGGGCTTTTTCCCCCCGGCATGTTTAACCGAATATTTCGATTTGTGCCGGATTTCCCTGTATTGCCCCGGTTTTTTGGCGCACGCGCGATCGGATTTTGGCGCATCGGCTCTTGCATGCACCGACGGAAATCGGGGGCCGTGGCCGAACACTCCCAACGATCGAAAAACCGCAGGCAAGGAAAGAAAAGCTATGTTGGCTAACTAGTCTTGTAAGAAAGCAATAAACGAGAAAGATAAGGCGTTTAAGCAAGTGGCTCAAAAACGTGAAGTAGCGATGAGGCATTACAGGATTATAGAGAGAAAAATAAATCCTGTAAAAAGCAGATACAGGCCGCAAAAATGAGACTGAGATAAAAATTGCCAGAGAGAGCAAAAATAATCCCAATTATTTTTCAAGTAATAATGATACGAAACTAAAAACTAAAAACAGAGAGTGGTGGGTCCCCTTAGAAATAACCAATGGGGTCTGGTGGAAGGAGATAGGAAAGGGCCAATCACTGAATTCGCCTGCTCAACTGTCTTTACGCCAGGAAAACTCCCCTGGTGGAATAACAATGAGGAATAATGTAAATTCTTTTTTATAATGTCACGTTTACCGCAGAAGAGGTACTGCGCCGCCGCAACCACTAAGATAAGATAAATCACCTGGGCCAGATTGCATACACCCCGGGTTCTGCATGAATTATGTACATTGAGAACAACGTTATTTTTAATATTTGAGATTCACTGAGGACTGGTTATGTTTCCACATACCGGCGCATAGCAATGTGGTCCAATATACAAAAAGGATCAAATAGCGATCCTGAAACTACAGACCCGTGATTCTAACTGCTGTGCTGGGGAATGTTAGGGTTATTAGATATGCTATCCTGGAGTATCTCACCTGTCACACCTTATAACCCAGTGTCAGCAGGGTTTAGGAGAGATCTGGTCCGTCAGACTAATCTGATTGGTTTCTAACGAGGAGGTAAGTTCAGACTTGGAATCGGGGGGACCTGTGGATGTTGTATATCTGGGATCTGGACTTCTCAAAGGCAGTTGACAACAACCAGTGGCCCACATAAATGTTGGTATCTAAAATGAGACTGCGGGAAGTAGAGAAAATCTGTTGTATCTTATCTGGGGAAGTAATTGGCTTAGTGATATAAAACAAAGGGTGGTCATCTAGTGGCCCATTCTCAGATTGGGTTGATGTACCAGTGGCTGCCACGGGTCAGTATTGGGGCCACTTCTTTTTGAATATATTTATAAGAATGACCCTTGTAGTGGGTTATACCCAGTCAGTTTCAATATTTGCAGATGATACTACGCTGTGTAAAGTAATAATAACTGATGCCGCTAGTGTTTAGCATTACAGAGGGCATTTTGTGGAAGCTTGAGATGGTCATAGAACTGGTTGGTGAGGTTTATGTAGATAAATGTAACGTATACACTTGGGCCATGGAAACAAAAAGTAGAATTATGTCTAAACGATCAATACTTACTTTGTAAACTTGCGCTAAAGGACTGGGGTATTGGTGGATGGTAAACTAATTTTTAGTGACCAGAGCCCGCGGCTGCCTGCTAAAGCAAATAAATATGGGATGTATCAGAGAGGCTAGATTCCATGATAAAGAACATGTTCTGCCCTTTATCCATCCCTGTGTCAGACCCACACATGGAAATATTGTGTAATTTTTTGAGTCCACAAAGTGTATAAAAAGGATATATAGAGCTGGAAGCGGGGTGCAGAGGAGAGCAACCCAGGATTATTAGGGGAAATAGGGCTGACTCCACTGACAGATTAAAAAATTTGGGTCATTCAGTTTAGAAAAAAGAACTGAGGATGAACCTCATACATGTACAAATACCTGAACGGACAGTACAAGTATCTCCTCCAAGATCTTTTTATACCTCAAGCTTTGAACCAGGACAGGGGCATCCTCTACACCTAGAGGAGGAAGAAGGTTCTACATCACCATAACGGGGGCAACCTCTACACCTAGAGGATAGAGGTTCTACCATCACCATAAACCGGGCATCCTCTACACCTATAGAGAGGAGGTTTCTACCATCACCATAGACAGGGAGTATTCCCTCTATCTACACCTAGAGGAGAGGTGGGTTCTATCTACCATCACCATAGACAGGGGGCATCACTCACCTAAGGATAGGATGTGTCTACCATCACCATAGACAAGGGACCAATCCTCTACACCTAGAGGCGAGGAGTTCTTACATCACCATAGCAGAGGGCATCCTCTACACCTAGGGACTAGGAGGTTCTACCCACCAACCATAACGGGGGCTCCTCAACACCTAGAGGAGAGGAGACTCTACCATCACATAGCAGGGGGTCATCCTCGACACTAGAGGAAAGGAGGTTCTACCATCACCATAGCAGGGGCATCCTCAACACCTAGAGGAGAGGATGTTTCTACATCACCATAGCAGGGGGCATCCGCTACAACTAGAGGAGAGGGTTTACTCAAAACCATCACATAGACAAGGGCATCTTAACCCTAAGGAGAGGAGTTCTACCATCACCATAGACAGGGGCATCCTCTACACCTAGATGAGAGGAGACTCTAACATTCACCATAGAACAAAGTGCAATCCTCTACACCTAGAGGAGAGGAGGTTCTACCATCAACCATAGCCAGGGGCATCCTCTACACCTAGAGGAGAGGAGTTCTACAACCATCACCATAGACAGGGGCAAATCCTCTCCACAACCTAGAGAGAAGAAGTGTTACCATCACCATAGACAGGGGCATCGTCTACACCTAGAGGAGAAGAAGGTTCTAATCTAACATCACCATAGACAGGGGTACATCCCTCTACAAACACCTAGAGGAGAGGAGGTTCTACTATCTCCATCAACCATGACATGGGACATCCTCTACCCCTAAGGAAGTAGTTCTACCACCACCATAGACAGGGGCATCCCTCTACACAGAGAGAGAACTCTTCTACCATCACCAAAGACAGTGCAGAATCCTCTACAACTAGAGGAGAGGAGGTTCTACATCACCAGTAACACGTGGGCATCCTCCTACACCTAAGGAGAAGAGGTTCTAACCTCACCATAGACGGGGGGCATCCCATCCTCTACTCACTAGAGAGATGAAGTTTCTACCATCACCATATACAGGGGACATGTCCTCTACACCTAGAGGAAGAGGCGGCTCTAACCTCACCATAGACAAGGGGCTATCCTCTACACCTAGGCAGAAGGAGGTTCTACCATCACCATAGACAGGAGGGGACATCCTCTATACACCTCAGAGGAGAGGGAGGTTCTACCATCACCATAGACAGGGGACTATAAGAGGAAAGATTTCTCAACACATAGACAGGCTCTCTAAAGAGAAGGAATGTCCTACCATTCACCAAACAGGGGCCATCCCTAAACCCTAGAGGAGAGAGGTTACATCACCATAGACAGGGGCAATCCTCTTACACCTAAGAGAGGAAGATTCTACCATCACCATAGACAGGGGAACATCCTCACACCTAAGCAGAGAGGTTCTACCATCATACATAGACCAGGGGCATCCTCTACACTAGAGGAGAGGAACCAACAGCGGGCACTCGACATAGAGGGAGTTCACCATCCAAGGACAGGGGCATCCTCTACACCTAGAGGAGAAGGAGGTTACCATCACGAAGCATCCATAGCATAGAAGACGAGGGGAGGGGTACAATCGCATAGACAGGGCATCACTAACGAGAGGAGAGAGCTACCACCTAGAGGCATATCGTAAGTCCACAACATAGACAAAGGTTCTTTACTGTAAGAGCAGTGAGATATGGAAACTCTCTGCGCAGAGGTTTTTATGTCTGACTCTATTACGATGTTCAGGAGAGGCCTGGATGGACTTTCTGGAGAGAAAAAATATATCAGGGTTATGGGGATAAAAACATTATTTAATTCTTAAAGGTTGAGACTTGTATTGGACTTGCGTCTCCTTTCCAGCCTATATACTATGCATACTAGAATTTAAAAACCGAAAGTGTCGTGACTTGCACTTACCTTCCATCAGATAGCCGTGTGTAATCCAGGTGGTTTCCGATGATTTCCAGCGCAGCAGCGCCACCTGGTGGACGTCGGAGGATTAACTTAATGAATCCCGCCGACCCAATCCACGTGCAGAGAACGCGCCCGCTGGATCGCGAAGTGGACGCGGGTAGTAAAATCACCCCAAGAACATTATACAATGTACAAAGTACCTGCCGATGACATCTACCCCTGATGAGTGTATCCTCCGGCTCTACAACATCTTTAGCACCCCCGGGTCCCCTAAGGACCCGCAGTTTTCGGAACTAACCCCCACTTATTCGAAGCTTCGTTTGAGGATAACGAATAGCGCGTCAGGGTTACATAGAGATGGTCCGACCACAGCCACACTACAAATCTAGAAAGCCTATGAAAGGTGTAGTTGCAAACTTACTGGCATGTAAATTGACAGTGTGCAAACAATTTGCGTAAACTCCATTGGCTTAGGAGCCCAATGGGTACATATCTTATAACATTAACATTGGCAACGTTACAGGTGGCTACTTAGAGTAGTTATAAATAGCAAATGTCTCTTTACCTAGAAAGAAAAGGCATTACTTTGCAATATACGAAGTCATAAAGTAGCACTTCCTTGTAGTATTCGGGCAAAGTCCTCTCAGAGGTCTGTTATTAATATCAAGTCCATCTTTCTGGTAAACAGCCCTTGAATGTGGGGAAAGTGCAATAAAGTGGATAAAGGCGATCCTTATGTGTAGAGGGACAGAGTCCTTTGTAGGAAGCTCTGCTGTGGCAGAGGAAGGGTGCGATCAAGCCAATGCACGTGGGCAGTTCAAGAATTTCTCTTGACTGAGATAGTAAATAGGGGAGAGTCTCAGAAAGTTTCTGGGCTCTGTGGGATAGGGTGGGTGTGACGCCAACTGGGATAGCAGCAGAAATAAGCATATATACATCAGTACAGTTAATATTTTACACAGTACCGGTAAGGCTGTCAGCCCGTCAGGGGTTACTCGTATCTTCTCGGTGGTAAGTCTTCGTGTCAGAAAGCGTACTGCCTCTCGTCTGTGTGGACACCAGTTGGTACGCCTGCAGGTACGCAGGAGTTTTACCTTTTGTCTCCTTGTAGACTCCGAAGTTCCGGTTTGGGAGAGAAAACAACCTCCTCACGTCATCCCTCGAGTCCGGCGCTGGGTCGGAGTCTCGAGCTGGCTCTGATGCCTCAGGGCTGCCGACGTCTGGAGCCGTGGAATGAAAAAGGGGGGGGGTCATCCTCCACAGGTAGCCAGTATTGGAGACTGCGTGCGGGATGATGGGTCTACTCCGGGTATCCCTCTTACTGGGTGGAAACACACAACACAGATTTGAGGCACAGCACACAACGTCTAATAACTGGGGGTAGTGACAACCAATGAGTCCTGATAGTTGGGGCTCGGATGAGGGGGTGTGGACATAGGGACAAAGACGTAAGGACATCTCGTTCAGCCCGGTTCCCCAATGTACCCGAGTAGTGACGGTCTCCCTCTTGAAATCTCGTAGACTACAGGGGAGGGATCTGTCCCTAAATAGGTATCGCTAACGCTACCCAACACCCATTAGCTTAATGGTGGGGGTGGTTGTTGGGCAGCCACAGTCGTCTCCGGGCAAAGAGGCCCTCAGCGCAGGCATTACGCGATTGAAGTCCCTCTTTTTGTTTCTCTCAGGCCTCTTCCAAAACACCATTATAGCCAAAAAAAACAAAAAAAAAAAAAAAAAGATTACAAAAAAACAAAAAACAAAAAAAACACGTCCCAATTCTCTGGCTTCCGCCAGACGCCTTCGGTGTGGTTGAACCCAGTAGTACTGGGAGCAAAGGACGGGATTCAGGGACTCCATGTCCAGGTCAATCGCAGGGATTGCCCTGTCTCCCCAGAACAGTCAAGATATACGGGGTGTATCCTGTGGAGACATGAGTGGTAATTGATCGTGTACGGTACACTAATTCGGGCACAGTTTGGCCAGTCAGCCTTTTTGCAAGGCGTCAGAGTCCTTAGCATGTGGATTAGAGTCTGATTCTATCTTCTCGCAAAGCCGTGCCTTGGGATGAGAGGCTGTGGTCCCAGCTTTCACAGCCATATAGAGTGCCCAGTTCATGAAAGACATGGGACTCAAAGCTGTTCCTTTGGTCCGTAAAGGATCTGGTGCAGGACAAGCCATAAGGAGAGATCGAGATAAGCTTTCCACAGGCCCTTGCGTGTGTCCTCTGCAGATAGGCTCTAACAGGTAATGACACCCACAAATTTGGTTGTAGTGGTGCGATGATCGGGAGCAAAAGTGTGGACCGGATCTGCGGGCTGCCTAACTTCACATGATCCAATGCCAGGATACTCCTAAGGATCGTTGGCCCCGAGCCAATGGGATTAAGGGGCATTTTGGATTGGGTGTCGCTCTCGCTCGAGCATGGCCGCAGGCTGCGCATTCCGACTACGCAGGCTCGAGGTCGCTGGCTTCATGGTGGCTGGGGCCAAACGCGCCTTCGGAGGGTGGCTTCGTCTTCTGAGTGCCAAAGTGTCCGATCGTCATGGTAATAATCCAGTACTAATCTTTGGCGTCCTGGGAAATCACAATCTCTATACAGCCGGTCATAAGTGATAGGGTCCAGAGTCTTTCTTTTAAACATGGCCCTAATGCTGTTCAAGTCTTTCTCTGGCGCCACAAAATTGTTAGACAATTCTCCCAGCTCTTCTCCTGGTGGATTCTTTCAGGCACTCGCCCATCTAGAGAGGGTAGTCATTACTTCTCCTCTAGGGGCGCCTATCACCTGAAGACTCATTCCAGAGTCTTTTCCCAGGGCTCTGACTCTTCTTGGGAGTTAGTGGCGCTGCCATCGACGTAAGGATAAACTCTCTGGGCATATCTTGGCGCACAAACCGGGCATATAATCGCTGGCATCGTCCACACTCCTTTCCCACTGAGCATCGTGGAGGGTCCCCCTCCCACTGGTCGGGGAGACGAGACAGAGCGTCAGCGTGTCATTGGTCTTGCCAAGCCCGATAACTATGGTAAAGAGTCTGAAGTGGGCAAGGTCTGGATGCACACCGTGTTCCAGTGCTCCAAGACGAGCCGGGTTTTCAGTATTGCCAAGGGATTATTGTCTGTGAAAAAGGAGGGCAGCCCAGTAGTCCTTGAACTTCTCGGTCACAGCCAGAACTAACGCCAGAAATCCAACTTGAAGAAACTGTAGTTCTGGTCGTTTTGGCTCCGGCTTTCTCGGATGGAACGGCTGCGTAGCTGATGACCTTTACAGTTCCATTCTGGGCTGGGATAGTATACACCCTCAGGCCTTCTTTCCTGGGATCGGTGACATAGGATCAAAGCAATTGTAGTCTGGATATCCCGCAACGGCAGCTCAGTCAAACCGTTGTTTAGTGGAGTCTGGAATGCAGCTTATCGTCTGACGTCCATTCGATGGATCCTTCGGGACGTTGAACCTCTTTCGGTCAGGCCCCTTAGAAGTTTCCGCAGGGGAGCCGCATCCGCTGCAAACACTTCGTGATAAAAGGCCTCTAATAACTGTCAAAATCCCAGGAAGCTTTTGATGTCCACGTATGGTTGACGTGGGTCAGGCCATTCATGGACAACTGCATCTTCTCTGGATCTGGGACTCAATACGTGAGCCTCACCACATGTCCCAGGTACTTGACGCTAGGGTTAACAGTGGCAATGGACTGGCTTGACTCAACCCATGTAGCGGTCAGGATTTGGAAGACTTCAGCCAGATGTTGGAGGTGAGTCGTTTCATAGGTCCTTGGGAGTAGTGATGTATGTCGTCCAAGTATAGCAGGACGCGTCTCAAAGGTTTCATGACCCAAACACTCCTCTCTCCCCATCAGTCCGGTTGAATACGTGCCTTTGGGGCGTTGCCTAGCCCGAACGAAGCAGTTGTTTGAACTCGAACAGGCCCTTGGGGTGGTGAAAGCCTTCTTCCTCTCTGTCTTCCGCGCCATGCCACTTGCCAGTAGCCACTGGTGAGTCCCGGGTGGAGAACAGGCAGCTGACCTGAGGCTGCGAGGGATTCTCCTCGATTCGAGGCAGCGGATGGCAATGCCTTGGTGGGGATATTGTTGATCTTCCTACTAGTCAACACAGAACTCGAAGGGTTCCATCCTTTCGTTCACAAGGACCAGTGGGGCAGGACCCATGGGCTGTGCACCTCCCGGATATAACGGCTGTCTTCCTCTTGTACCAGTTTTTCACCTCTTGTAGCGGCGAGGTATGGGACCGGTATCAGCTCTTTGAATCAGGAGGATGAGAGCCAGTAGGGATGTATGTTGGATCAGGGTAGTCTGCCCAAAATCCAGTGGTGGGTTTGCTGAAGGCTTGGTGGTGTTCATAACGACACCAGGACACCTTGTACTGGTCTGAAGGAGTAAAACAAAATCGGCGCTCAATTTGAGTCCAAGTCCACCAGGTTGTTTCGCGGCAGCTCACCTTTCAGCACCCTTGCTCACTTCCAACTGGGGTTGCTGGAGGCAGACAGGGAGTGTTCCAATAAGTCTTCAGGATGGGAAACGCTGAAGGGAGTGGCCCACCAGCTTTGTATTCTCACATCTACTGGGGTGTCTCCACTTATAGTCGAATGGGTATTTTGTCCTCGGATACAGTGACTAGCTCCTGGCGGCTAGAAGGGTAGGTCTCGTCATCTGTGTAGAGGTCTACTATGTAGCTTGTATCTTGACCTTGGACGCCCATGCCAGGACTCGCACCATACTACGTCTCAGTCCCGCGTTGAAGGCGACAGGGTTGTGGATCTTTGATCCCGGGTCTCTGCCAGAATTTCTCCATTAGGGCCACAAAACTTCTGGTTGGCTGCCCAAACTGCATAGTCCCCCGAATACCTTCCGGAACCGTTGGGCACTGTGGGGAGAGAGTCGTGGAGGCGATTCAGCACTTCAGGAAACGCATTCGGAGACATTGGTACCCAGTACCAGGAGAAGTTACGTGTTTCGGATACTCGTGTCACACTACTCAGCCCCTGTCCTGGTTAACTCATGTCTCCAATGAGTTAGTTGGCTCCGTAGCCGGGAATGAGTAGTGGTTATCCGTTCGTAGCAAATATTCAAGTAAGCTTGGGGAGGGGATGAAGGATGGCCCCTCTTTCGGCATACTCTGCAAGTAGCACTGCCAAAGGGGGGCACTTGAGAGCCGGTATCAATTAGAGCCGGTAAGGGTAACTCCGTTGATGGTTACAGAACATGGGCGAGTCCCCACGAACCTGGGGCATCCAGTTGGAATCTACGGGGACCTAGAAGGTTCTTCCTTGGGGGTCATCCCTTAGTTCAAGGGTTTTGTCGTTTAACTGACGACATCCATCCTCTTTCATGCCGTCACCCCCAACCACGTATAGTTCCTTTCTGACTCCAGGTGTTTAAAAGACTTCGCCTCCCTTGGGGCTGGTTTGGCCGGGAGTCACGAGGGGTAGCTGAATGAAACACAGAGTCCTTGGTGAGAGTTTTTGCCTCTAAGGGAGACGGTCACTTCCAGTTGGGTTAGCCGTCCGAGTTTTTACTCAGGGTGTCTGTCAGAGTTAGGACCTGTCCTGCTAAGCCAGCAAGCTTCCTTCGAGAGTAGGTGAGTCGGTCTGCGTTGGATGCCAGTAGAGCAGAGTCCCCATTTCCATGGTATGCAGGACTTTCTGTGGTCCAGTAGTGCGTCGGTCCCCTAATACTGTCCCAATGGCAATTCCTAAACCTCAAAAAGGAGGCCGATGGCATGGTTATGATAAGAAGATGATTTTAGGTTGACAACCTTTGATTTCTATCAACAAGTAATTAATGAATTGTCTCTACAGGTGTTTGGTCAAGGTTGCACCCTTTGGGATCGAGACGGGGTATAGTGGCCTTACCATTCTCCTATAGGGGAGGGCAAAGTCCACTGGCGGCTCTGAGGATTCTGCCTTTTCCCGAAGAATTTCGTGCTTCAACTACTGAGCGCAGTACATTTGTCAAGGTGTTTGCGCTGCCTATGGAATTGGACACATTTCTGCGCTGTCTCAGGGGCCGACTTGATCCGGAAGAGCGGTCCTTTCAACTGCCGGTAGAATGCCCACATATGTTCCTGCTGTGAGGGGATACAAGGCTCAAGGTAGCTAACAACTTGCTCTGATTTCAGGGAGAGTGTGCAATTCTCCTTCGGAGCTGTGGGAACCAGGGGCCCCCAAATAGGTGGCATGTCAGAGGTATTAACTGTGGAGTCCCGGGGACACTGGCTGTAGCAGGGCTGAAGGACTCTCTGGCGGCTTAAATGCTCCGGTACCTAAGGAGTGACCAGGTGGACGGAACCTGCTCCAGTCCCGTATCTTCGTTTCGGGCGACGTGACTTGGCCTAAGCTCGAGGGAAGTTGCAGGTTAGGCATATCTGTTTGCTAGGCGATGCTAGAATTGGACAGGGCACCTTAAGCACATCACTATTCCCTGGGAGGTGAGCCAAGAACCTAGCGCGGAAAAGCTCTACCCCCTTTAACTTCCCCAGCGGTAACTCACTCAGGACCCGCGTGACAGGACAGCTACGTGTAAAGGCTCCATTTCCCGATGTCGCGCTGGCAGAGGGGCTCGGTATGCTCAGCGCTGCTATCCTCCAGTCGCAGGACACGTGCGCGGGACTTCCGGATGAGGCGCCGCCTGCTGGCGTTTCAGGCCGCTGCCTGCGTCGAAATCCACAGATGGGCCGATTAACCTCTTTCGTTCCGGCCTGCACACACTCCACTCCTCCCGACGGTCATTTGCGCCTCACGTCGCAATGGGTGGAGCCTGTGACGACTCCGAGTTTCTCCCTTCCCCCAGTGAGATTTGGCGTGGCTGAATTCCCAGTGTTCGCCGCAACGCCTCTGAGGTAATGCGTCAGGAGCGGCAAGCCCGATGTAGCAGAGCTGACAAAAGTTCTTTGCAGGGTTAAACCTCTTTGAGTGCTGGCACAGTCATACAGGCTCAATGCAGAAACGACACAACATTTGAGCCTAAACACGAATGGCAGCAGGGTTAGACAGCACAGTTTTGTATAAAGGACGTCTATGTGCCAGAATAAGGCACAGAAGTAAAATATCCCTGTCGTGACGCCACTTGCAAACATCCCCCCGGGGTCCCTCGCCCTTTCTGGGGGCCTGGAGACAGCCGGGGCCCGCAGTTACCGAGTGGCGGCGGTTAGCGGCCTTGGCCTGCTAGTGTCACGGTTGCTTGGATGGAAACCGAGGGCTGTCCTACAGCCTGGCAGGTCTCCAGCAGGGTGGTGTTGGCAAGAAATGATGAGGGAGAGGCTGCTATAGCTGTTCTCCCTGGGGCAACCCTTTGGGGTCTGGAGTATGAGTCCCAGTGTAGTGGATAGGGTGCCCGTGATGGTGACAGCCGTAGTAGCAGGGACCAGATGGAGGCAGACGTTGTATAAAAGTAACTTACAGTTCTTTATTGGAACCGACAGGAACAGTAGCAACGTGCCTTAACAGGATGGTGGAATGCTGGAGATGTAGTTGGAGGGAGCCACAGGGATAGATCATCAGCCTGGATGCAGAGGGCAGGCTGGGAGGCAGCTGTGTCCTAATAGGAAGCTTCAGCTTGTCCTGGATTGCTTCAGGTATCACCCTGGAAGGTAGGATGATACCCCTTTCCTCACTCACTAACTCACTACACTCAGGCAGGGAGCTGGGCTCTGGCCGCACTGCTCTGTCTCCCTGTATAACTAGACTGGACTTCCCTCTAGAACTTTCCTGACTAGGGGTTTTATTACTCCCACTGGTCAGAGTGGTGGACTCCTTCCAATTGATCCCAGCTTACAGATAAAAGATATAACACATGTGATGGGTTGACACATATTACATCACATTTACACTTAACTCTCGGCCTTACGTCAGGACTCTAACGCTGCAGTGTTCCCTCGTGTATCGTGTGACTGCTGTGGGGTTGATACAGACCACTGTCCCAGCTGCCAAGTACGGTGGGCGTATTCCACAACCCCTTGCCTTGCACGGACAGGCGGGTGTTGCATGTAGAGATGCGCGAGCACTAAATTCTTGGGTGCTCGTGAGGCGAGACGAACTTTTCCCGATGCTCGAGTGCTCGTCTCGAAAACGATCCCCATTGTAGTAAATGGGAGACCGAGCATTTTTCAAGGGGACCAAGGACCGGCAAAGGGGTAAGCTTGGCCAAACACCGGGAACTCAGCAAGGATGGAAACACCACGTGAAAATGGACAGGAAACAGCAGGGGCAGAATGCATGGATGCCTCTGAGGCTGTATGCACCATTATGCCAAAATTATGGGCAACAGCATGGCCATGACAGAGTGACTAGATGAAGCTAGATAGGACATCTAAAAAACCAATAATTGGACCCTGGACACTATAGGGGACGGCATGCAGAGCAGCGGAAGCAGCGGCAGGCTAGAGAGTGGCCATGGCGACATTCCCCAAAGGACTCAGGCTTCAAAAACCAAGTTAAAAAATTCCTTTTGAGCGAGGAACGGTAGCATTATGTAGCAGTATTTGCCTGGTTAAGGCGGCAGAGGAGGACCCCAAAGGAGGTGAGCAAGAAGCGCTGAAATGATTTCCTATGTGAAAAAGGTTGACGGTATATTAGTCGATAAACACGGCATGTGGCGGACATAGTGACCAAGTTCATAACGTCTTGGTGAAACACCCGAAAATTAGCCTGACACAAGCTCTTTTGATTAAAGGGACGACATGGGGAGGCAGCCATGGAGAGACTTCCATGATTAGCGTGCCTACTGGGCATCAATATTGCGATGCTCTGATTGAAAACTCGGTCTCCAGCATGGCGGCGAAATGGCGAGTTCCACTATGTATCTGGGAAAACCTGAAAATTTGCCTGACACAGCTTGTTTTGATAAGGGGATGTGTGCTGCATATTCTTCGTGCTCCACGTCTGGGGTATAGACAGTTGAAAGTTGCCATGGAGGACATTGGTGGACGCTGTGGAGGACGTGGAGGCATAAATGGAAGGAACCAGAAGGGGCAGCATGCATGGATGCCTCTGAGGTGCCTAATCTTGGGATGGAGCTCGGCGGTCCGCCGCCAGGCGAGCTTTCGCCTGTCCAAGCCCTGTATCTCGGCTCCTCCCCCACCAAAATGCCTGGGGGCCAGAGCGTGTACTTTGAAAAAATTATAATTTGCAAAGCAGGCCGGTCGTTTGAATATTTCAACTAGGATAAGGGAATGCATAGCGGTTCTATTTTAATAGTTTTTCGGAAATGGTTCCATGTTAAGAGCGACAATATGGGGCATCCATTTGCGCCGCTATGATTGCACTTTCAGGTCTCCAGCCGGCGGCCAGGGATGTGGCCGCACACGATCGGCATTGTGGCGCATCGGCCGCCGGCATGCGCACGGGCGGAATCGGGGGGGCGTGGCCGAACGAAAACCGACTATTTCGAAAAACGCCGGCATTTAAAAACCGAAAAGTGTCGCCCCACGCCCCCCCCAGTGGGGAGCGCTTACCTCACCTGGTCCGAGGTGGTGCATTCCGTGCGATGAGATGACTTTCAGCGCAGCAGCGCCACATGGTGGACGGCGGAAGAACTACATCATAAATCACGGCCGGACCCGATCAGAGCAGAGAACGCGCGCTGGATTCGGGTTAAGTAAATGTGCCCCATGTGTGGATGGCCGCTAAAAAAGACGACATGTGGAGGCTGCTATGGAGACAAGTTATTTGGATAGTGCCTGTATGTGCACCTAGCACATAGACCACAACACGTCGCCACCTAATAACACCAAGCACTAGCCATAAGTCCCAAAAACAACACACTGCAACATAAGTACCAACACCCCATGCAACACTGTACAAACAAACAAACTGCAACCGAATATCAGATAACACCCCTGTCACAATCGTACAACCCAATGGCCCAGTGTACAACCCCTGCCAACCTAGAACGACAGCTGACCATACTACACACACCGACACACATAAGCTACAAAACAAAAAAAAACCCCCGTGCACATAGAAACAGGTACAGAGTAACAACACCACCCTGACACATAGTCAAAAAAACCCTGCAGGAGATAAACAACAACACCCAACACCCCTTTCTGGGGGGCCAAGTAACACACACTGCACAAGTACACACTGCCCCATCATCAGCACGCGCACACATTTACTATTACACCAAAAACCAACACCGGCAACATAGTACAACCTGCAATAAGTAACCACACTGCACATAGTTCACACAAACAACAAAAACACTGCAACAAAGTAACCCTGCACATAGTACAAACGACAAAACACCCATGCCACAATAAGTACACCAAAAGCCACACCCTGTCAACCATGTACCAAAGACCCTGCACCATAAGTAACAACACCCATGCACATAGTAAAACACAGCACTGCACATAGTAACACACACTAGCAACACAATAGTAAAACACCTGCACATAGATAACCCCTGACACATAGTACCACACCGGCACATAGACACAACAAACAAACACACACACTAGCACTAGTACCAAAAACACACCCTGCAACAACATAGATACAAAACACCCTACGTGCAATTACAACATAGTACAAACAAAACCAAAAACACCACTAGCACAGTAACAAAAACTCCCGCACAACACATTACAAACAGACACCCCTGAACCCCTAGCCACATCACGACAAATCCCCTGCCAGCCATCAGTGTACACATCCCACTGACATATAGGCCACCCCCCTGCACTATAAACGACCCCTGCAACACTAACCCACTGCAGCATATTCAAAAAACAAACCCCTGCCAACACAATGGTACAACACAACAACCTGACAACATAGTACACACACTGACACATAGTCAACCCCCCGATGCACATAGTACAAAAAAACAAACCACCTGCACACATGCTTAACACACCTAGCACTAGTACCCAAAAACCCGGCAACATAGTACAAAAACCCCCTGCACCTACAGTTACAAAGCCCTGCACCATAGTACACAAAGACTCCCCTGCACATACTACAACCCACCTACAAACACTATACACATAACCACCACTGCAACATGTAAACAACAACAAGCACCTACGCACATTAGTACACACTTGCACAAGTACAACAACACACCCTGACACATAAGTACAAAAAACCACTGCACAAACTGTACCAGACTGCCACACTCTGTTACAACAACAACAACATGCACATGGATACACACACCCCTGTGTCACATGGATACAAAAACAACGCCCAATGGTACAACAACTGCAACAATAGTACCCACATGCACATAGCATACAAACCCCCTGCACATAGATAACAACACTACAAAAAAACACACCCCTGCAACATAGTTACAAAACAAAAACAAACACAGAAAAGCAAAAAAATACAACACACCAAAAGACAAACCCACCCCCCTTCCACATAATGTCCAAACCCCCCATGCACATACATACAAACCCCCCTGCACAACAAGCGTAACACCCCCTATCCACAAAGTACAACCACCACCTACTTACCACTGCACTAATTACAACCCCCTGCACATATACCAACAACACCCAAGCAACACCCTAGCACATAAGTACACACCACAGACAACCTATATACACAACAACACCCTTCACACACAAAAAAAAAACCCGCATATTTAACCAACCACCCTGTCCATAGTACAACACCAAAGTCACATAGATACACAAACAAAACAACACCTGTGCACATAGTCACACAACCAACACTACGCAATTACCACAACAAAACAACAAAACACCCTTCACAATCACTTCACAACCCCCAAAGCACCAAGCTCCCCTGCACATAAGTACAACCAAAGCAGCATATACAAAATACCACACTGCGCCACAACAAGTAACAAACAAACCACCACCCTGCACCTAGTACCCAAACCTAGACACATATGTAAGTCAACAAAAAACCCATGAACAATAGTAACACCACTGCAACGGTGTACACCCTCCATAGAAACAATAGTCCATTCAAGCATAGTTACAAACATAACACAAAATCCAACCTGCACATAGATACACAACCATGCAACAACCTAGTTACACAACTGTAACCAGCTTACAACCCTGCACAACCAATCACGACACCACATGCAAATAAGTACAAAAACTAAAACAAAAAAACCACCCTGCACATAAGATAACAACACTAACTACATGAACACCTAGTTACCCCACTTGCACATAGTAACAAAACAACCAAAACAAACCCGACACATACAGTACACAATTGGTACCATTACATACTAACAACAACCCTGCACATAGAATCAACAACTGCAAAACATTGCATACCTGCAACACTAAGTACAAACAACTCTGACACATACAGTCACACACCCAATGCACATATCATACACACCCCTGCACATAAGCTCACAACAACCCTGCACGTAGTACAAAAACCACCTGCACATAGCCCCCACCACAAAAAAACCACAACAAACACTACAAACAAAAACCCCCTGCACCTAAGTACAAAAACAAACCCTATCACAAGTACAAAACAACCACCCAGGACTACATATAAAAACAAAAACACCTGACACAATACATAGACCACCCACTGCCAAATATACACAGAAAAAACACCAACCCATGCACATAGTACACACTCGCACCACTAGATACAAAACATACACTGCACATATATCCACACCCACTGCACCTAGTACAAAAACCTTGCACAATATAAGTAACATACCATTGCCCTAGATCCAACACCCTGCACATAGTACCAAAACTGTGCACATTGCATAAACCTAGCACATAAGTACAACACACCACTGCACTAGATACAACAACACTACACTCTGCACATATACAAACCACCCTACCACACCATAGTCACACACCACTGCCATAAATCCCAACACCATGCACAAATACACACCCACCAAGGCAAAAAACAACAATAGTCACAAAAAAAAATCCCACATGCACACCGTAACACAAAACCCCCAGAGCCACATAGTAACACCCGCACATAGTACAAAACACCACATGCACAGAGTAACACACCAAAAAACCAAACACACCAACCCTGCCACAATAAGCAAAAACACCTGCACTAGCACAAAACACAAAGACCCCACAACCCCCAGTACATCAAGCACAAATCCCCTACACATAATTAACCAACACGCTGACCCATCGTCCAAACAAAAAACACAACCCCCTAGCACAGAATAACCACAACCACAACACTCGCAGAACAAGTACCAACACCCTGTACACCATCACAGTAACAAACCCGAAGCACACACTTACAACAAAACAACCACGCACATGTGCAACCAACAAATCCCACTGCACATAAGTCACAAAAAAAACAGACACCCCTGCACCACCGTAATACAAACAAAAAAACAATAAAAAAAACCACCACTAGCACAACAGCTACAACCCCCTAAGAAAACACCAATCCTACAAAAAAACCAGACAAAAAAAAACACAAAACCAAATACATCCCCCTACCCTAGTACAAAAACACTAGCACATAGATACAACACACACTGCACATAGTAAAAAAAGACCCCTAGCACATAAGTAACAAACTACACCACGCAACTAGTACAACACCACAAACAACACCCCTAGACACTAGTAACAACCACCCCTACACAATATCTACAACACCCTGCAACATAAGTAAAAACAAAAAAAACACCGAAAAAAGCACAATAGTACAATCACCCTGCACCAATCAGTACAACTGCACATAGTCACAACCCCTAGACCACATGGTAACAACAAAAACCCCCAGCATAGTACAACCACCTTGCACACAAAACACCCATTACGCATCCACTGACACATAGTACACACACCAACCTGCAAAACATCAGTAAACACACCTTAACACACACAATATAGGCTGCCAACATATATACTAAGGTGTACCGCCACGAAACAAGCACCGACAAAATACCGTCCGGGTTACTAACTTTTCACCGAATAATTTTCTGCTTTGCGCTGCGTATTTCACACTGAGATTGTGGTGCGTCAACTACAAACAGCCGAAAAATCGATTATTTGGCACATCGCAGACATACGTTCGGCTACCAACACAGCTGTACAACAAAGAATACCGCGGTGGACGGACATGGACCACCGGAAACTACCCGAGATTCGGACAACAACCGCAGAAATTATAACAAAGCTCCATTTTGTCCGCAAGATCAAGCCCACGCACATACACACAACAACCAAAAAAAAGCAGTGCCCCATACCCGGCGAGAAACCATCACAAGCGATCACGCGGACCAAACACAAACACAATGGATGATATACGGCGTGCCAACGGAACCATTAGTGGAATCCCCACCGACCGGAACCCGAATCAAGCGCGGAGCACCGCCGCATATGAAGCCGCCGAACATACAGGACCGGAGTACGTAAATGTCGCCCCCACATAATTGGTACACACTGAACATAAACGTACACAAGCACCTGATCAACATAGCTACAACAAACAACACAACGAAACCTAAATAAAACACCCCCTGCAAACATACGTCCCACCACCCCTGCACATAGTACAACAGACCCTGCACCATAGTCCAAAAAAGAAAAAAAAAACCCCCTGCACATTATGCACAACCCCATGCACACTACAACACACACAGCAACAATCGTAACAACAAACACCACTACTGCACATGTCCAACAACCACACATCAATACACACCCCATGCCACTAGAACACAGAAAACCAAACTTAGCAAATAGTACAAACCCCTGCACATAGTACCAAAAACACAAACCCTACACATCTTACAACACACCCTGCACAATAGTACAACACACCTGCACCTCGTACACAGCTGCGTGACACAAGCACCACAACTACACACAGTACACACAACCCTAGCACCTAAGTACAAAGCACAACACCCAGCTGGACACCAAATCCACACACCACTACAATATAGTACACCACCAACCAGTTCACTAGTAAAACCCACACTGCACATAAGATACCCACCCACCATGCACATACTACAACGACAACACATGCACATATACACACACACACGCTCAACTACTTACAAACACCCTGCACATAGTCCAACACACCCCTGCACAATAGTACACCAAAAAAAAAAAAACAAACAACAGCAAAAACAAAAACAACAACACCTGCACATACGATACAAAAACAACTGCAACATCAAGTCAAACAAAAAAAACCACTGAACAAGAGTACACACGGCACCATCAGTCCAAACACCCCTGCACATCGTTACCCCACCCAATACAACACATACGTACACACCTGCCCATAAGCAAACAACAAACCACTACACACATACCACAACCCACTACGCACATAGATACACAAGAATACATCGTGCAGCATAGTAAAAAACCCCCTGGCAAACAAACAGCAAACCCCATGCACATACGATCCAACCCCCAGCACGAACGATACACCACCACTCACATAATACACACCAACTCCACATATACAACACCCGCACACACGTACACAACACCTGCAAAATAGTCACAGGTAAAAACTGCACTAAGTACCAAAACCCCCTAGCACATAGACAAAAACACCCTATCACAAGTACACACACAACCCTTCCACCTATACTAACACAACACACACTGCAACATAGCATACACACACCACAGCACACCCCGTACACCAACACCCCTGACACATAAGTGACAACAGGTACCATGACACATAAGTACACAAAAACCCCCAACCCCTGCAAACTGCCACACTAGTACAAAAACACCATAAACTCAACAATACAAGTAAACCACAACAAAACCCCCTGCAACTAGCTAATAAAAAAACTACAACCTCCAAAAAAAAAACAACCATTGCACACTAAGATACAAAACAAACAAACACCCTGCCACAATCAAGTCACACAACACACCCATGTAAATACATTTCACACTAACAAACAAGCTGCCCTGTACATACAAACACCTGCACCTATACAATCCTGCACATAACTACACACAAAAAACAACCTATACAAACACAAAAACCACACCTGCAACATAGTACCCCCTAAGCCATAGTTTAACCAAAACCACTGAACAACATAGTACCCCAAAAAATACAAAACCCTGGCCACATAGTCACAAACCCCCCCCCCTCACATAGACACACACACACTGCACATAGTCACACCCTGCACATAATACACACCTGCAAATAGTAACCACCTTGCCATAGTACAACCACCCTGCACCTAGTACACCCACTGCACAAAATAGTACACCACTGCACAAGTACACCCCTGCACATATTACACACCCCTGCACATGTACACAGCCCCTGCACATAGTACACCCCCTGCACATTTACTCACACCCCGGCACATAGTAACAACCACCCCTGGCACATATTACACTCCAATGCACATAGTACACACCCCCTGCCCATGTACACACTCCCTGCACAAGTACACACCCCTGCACATAGTACACACCCCCGGCACATAGTAACACAACCCTTCCATAAGTAAAACCCCCTGCACATAGTACACACACCCCCTGCACCATAGTACACATGACCCCTGCACATAGTACACACTGCACATAGTAACACCCCTGCACATAGTACAAACCCCCTGCACATACTACACCCCCTGCCACATAGTACACCCTGCACATAATCACACCACCTGCACATAGTACAACACCCCTGCAAATAGTACCACCCTGCACATAGTAAACAACACCCGCCATAGTACAACACTGCAGCATAAGCACACACACTACACACAGTACACCCCTGCACTAGTTAACACACCCCCCTGCCACAAATACCACCCTGATATAGTACAACCCCGTGCCCATAGTAAAACCCCCGCCATAGTACAACACCCCCTGCCACATATACACAGACATGCACATGTACGACACCCTGCACATAGTACACACCCTGCCACATATTACACACCCGCACATAGTAACACACCCTGCACATAGTACCCCGCCCCCTGCACATAGTACACACCCTCACATAGTTACAACCCCTGCCATAGAACCACTGCAACATAGTACACCACTAACATATTACACACTGACATAGTACACCCCCCCTGCACATAGTACAAACACACCCAGCACATAGTACACACTGCACATAGCACCACTACCACAGTACACACCCTGCATACATCAGTACACAGGATACTGACAGAGTAAACCCCCTGCCACACCGTAAAACCCCCTGCACATAGTACACACCCCCTGCCATAGACACACCCTGCACATACACACCCTGCACATAGTACACACCCACACATAGTACATCACCACTGCAAATAGTACACAGATACTTCACAAGTACACACCCCCTGCACATAGTACACCCCTGCACATATACACACCCTGCACAGTACCCCTTCATATAATACCACCCAGCACCGTACCACCCGCACACAGTACACACCCCTGCACATATTAACAAGGATACTGCAGCATATTACCCCCCTGCACATATACCCACTGCACTAGACAACCCCCTGCACATAATACACAACCTGCACAGCTTAACACCCGCACATAGTACACAGACCCTGCACATAGTACGACCTTGCACATAGTACCAACCCTGCACATAGTACACACCCTAAAAGTTCACGACACTCTGCACATAGTCACCCTCAATAGTAACATCCTGCACATAGTAACACACCCGTCACATAGTACAACCTTCACATATTACACAACCCTGCTGCCATAGTACCCCCTGCACATAGTACATCAACACGCCTGCACATAGTCACACCCTTCACATATCAACACACCCTGCCACATAGTACCACCCGCCCATAATACACACCCTGCACATAGCACCACCCTGCACATAGTACACACCTCCTGCACATAGTACAATAGTACCCCCACTGCACATAGTACAACCACTGCACATAGTCAACCACCCTGCCACATAGTAACAAACCCCCCTGGCACATGTTATACACCCCCTGCACATAGTCCACAGCCCCTGCACTAGTCAAAACCCCTGCACATAGTACAACCCCCTGCACAAGTACCCCCCTGCAACATAGTAACCCATGGCACTTTACACACCCCCTGCACCTAGTACAACACCTCTTCACATAGTCCATAACACCCCTCTGCACATAGTACTTCACCCCTGCACATAGTTACACCCTGCACGTAGTGTACCCCTGCACACAGTACACCCCCTGCACCAATAGTAACACAAACCCGGCACATAGTACCACCCTGCACATAGTACAAACCCTTCACCTAGTACACCTGCACATAGTACACCCCTGACATATTACAACACTGCACATAGTACACACCCTGCCATAGTACCCACGGCACATAGTTAACACCCCCTGCACTAGTACACACCTCTGCACATAGTACATCCACTCTGCCATATTACACCCACCCCTGCCCATAGACCACCATGCACTAGTACATCCCTGCACATAGTACAACCCCATGCACTAGTAACACAACCCCTGCAAATAGCACACATCCTGCCATAGCACACCGAACCCTGCACATAGTACACAACCTGGCAAAATAGTCACAAACCCTGCACATCGTACACCCCCTGCCCTAGTACACGCACATGGTATCACACCCCTGCACATAGTACAAACCCTGTGCACATAGTACAACCCCTTCACATGTACCACACCCCGCTGCACATAGTACAACCCCCTGCATATTAACAGACCGCGGGGCAAAAAAAAATACAGAGAACAACAGGGAAAAGCAAGTAAGACCCGGGAAAAACCAATTCGGCGCAGTGAATCACAGGCGGGAGGAGGGGGGAATAAGCAGGAGGGGGGGGGGGAGTGGGGAGGTGGGGGGAAGGCGAGGGAGTACAAAAGAGGGGCGCGAACGGGGGGAGGGGGGAATAGCGAGGAGGGGGCAGAGACGGGAACTTCACCGTTTCTCCCCAGCAGCCCAACAATACGGGGGAAGCACACACCGGGGGGACTTGCCGAAGACATTGATCAACAGACAAGACTAGCAAACACCCCGGTTCGCGCATATGTTTAACTTCATTTGAACAGTGTGTACCTATGCTGCAGGGTGTGTATTATGTGCGCGGCTGCACTAGTAGTAGCAATCGGGTGCAAAGGTAAAGGTGTGTCATAATATTTGAAGAGGTGCCGATGTAAGTTACAATGTGCAGCAGGTTGTGCACTATGTGACAGGAGGTGTCTATTTGAAACGACGGGCTGTCATATCGTAATGACACTAGAAGGCGAGGATGTAATAAATGAACTCGCTAGCAGCTGTGTAGTACTATATGCAGTTTTGTAATCTATGTGAAGTGTGTACTATGTCAGGTTTAACCCCGTGCATAAGACATCCCTGCTCACTATATTACGTAGACAAGGGGGTAGTAATATGCTGAGTAGGTCCAAAGTGCGAACTATCACTTGCAATGGCACTGTCTCTCTGTAGTATCATCCCGGGCTACGAAGGTGCTCATGATGTAAATCTATGATGAAGACTACACCTGGCTATTCAGGCGGAATCCAGTAGGTGTGTACAAACTGACTCGAACCGGTGGCACATTGAGTAAAGACAACACATGCCCGTTCACATGCGGTACCGGTGCAACCTAAATAATCCCTGCAGCGAAAATGGTGATAGTAATATGTACACAGGACCGATGCTCGCTATAGTGTCAGTACATTATGTCTAGCAAGAGACATCGCTCTTGTACTATGCGCTCTGCACATATGTACATGCCACCCTGCACCTAGTAACACAAGAGTGTGATACTATGTGGCACCGGGCTGCACATACTACTAGTGCAAGACACCCTCCTACGATGAGTAACACTAATGTGCAAGTGTACATAACATAACAGCACAACCTGCTGGCAACAACATGTGTAAATCTATGTACTGTCTCAGCCTACCAAGTGGGTCTAACTATTGCTTTGTGTACGACTGCAAGATTTGCGAGTAAGCAGACGCTCAAACCACACAGCTACCCCTTCCCATCTTACCCAAAGGAACCCCGCGACCTTTCCTTAAGTTGCTACTATGCTGTGCAAAACACCCTGCACATAGTACACAGAAGAACAAGGACGTATGATAACTAACTGATGCCGGGGGTCCCGGCCTACACCTCTTACAATTACAAAACTGGAGAAGCGAGGCTGGGAAGTACTGGGTGCAGGCCACAGACAAAGGACAAAGGCTGATCAGCTCATTTGGAACAATTATCAACATGCCATACGTGACGAGAGGATGTACTATGTAGTCATGCAGCGGATGAGATCAATCATGTGCAAGACGAGGGATTGTGTAACTCCTCCTTGTGTCACTATCCACAGGCAGATATTACCGACAAGTCTAGTGACCCACCCGAACGCGACAGTTTTCACAACCCACCACCTCCAAACCAACTACTGTTCACCGCGCACCCTCCGCGGCGCGCCGCAGCTGGGTCGCTGCTGTCTCTAGAAGTTGTCTATACACTGCAATTCCTGCAATGGGTGGATCTTACCTGCGCACCCACCGTCCTCAACACTCTCGCCGTTCTCCCCTTGTTGTCTGCACCTTCAATCTTTACTCGTCCAACAAACTATGCTGCACAATGAGGGGTTTAGATACCCCCATAAACTAACCTTCCTGCCACCTCTGCTAAATACAATTTTCAGGGCACGCGCGAGGTGAGCCAAAGGGGTCTCGTAACCCTCCCGTTACCCAAAGGCTATTTAGGTGTAACATATGTACAAGACGGCACGGCGGCCCTATCTATACCTGCCCTTACTATAGTCCTGCGAACATGCAGTGTTGGGGGCGCGGATATACTAAACACTTAGCATACTGCCAACAAGTATTGCACATAGTGACACGTTTGGTAAAACAACACATAACACTTACTCTGCACATATAAACAAACACAGCCCTGCACATAGTACAACAACAACCCACACCCCCCTTCAACATATGTACCCACCTAAAACCCTTCA
The DNA here is from genome assembly GCA_019512145.1 of Engystomops pustulosus. Taxonomy (NCBI): domain Eukaryota; kingdom Metazoa; phylum Chordata; class Amphibia; order Anura; family Leptodactylidae; genus Engystomops; species Engystomops pustulosus. The sequence continues at coordinate 14,620 of WNYA01000482.1, read as the reverse complement.
ACATATTACCCTCCCTTCAACCCGCTCCCCTGTAGCAACTAGCCATCGCTCCCTACTCCCTTCCCATGAACACTCCCGATGTCAAAAGTATCTTCTCCAAAATCTCCGGCTCCCCTGCCCATAGTACAACAACGCCCCTGCAAAACAATGTACCCACAGTACACAAACCCAAAGTACAACACAACAACAACAAGAGACATACCAACCAAAAGCACATGCGAAAACACACCCCAGCTTCACCATGCTTACACACACCCTGCCCATATTACAAACAAACAGACCAAACTAAAACCAAGTAAGCCCAAAATCCCCTTTGCGCGCGCCCGACTTCGGCCCAGATACCACCCCGCCCAACAGGTCAGACGAGCCCACGGGTAAGATGAGGGTCCGCCCAGTCACACGCCCGAGAACCGCGCATCACCCGCAGTAACTCAACCCATCCCGCAGGTCACCCATTTAGACACTGAACGAGGCGACTACAGCTGGGTCCCCAGGAGAGGCACTCACCCAAGAGAGTTATGTGAGAGTCTTTCGCGCAGCGGGGAACAAAAAGCCCACAGACGCAGCAAGAAGGGGTGAGCGAGCCGCCACTGAAAGGAGAACGGAGGCGGCGGGCGGGGATTGTTGGTAAGACAAGGATGGCAGATCCGCTCACTCGGTTCATCCTCTGTCGCACGCGCCCCTCTGTATTGAATCCTGGAGTTAAACGTCAGGAACTGTCACTTCTCCCTCTTTGCCCGCCCGCCCAGTGCCCTTTCACGCCCATCTTCCGCCCCAAGCCGTCCCCACCTTCCCACTAGTACAACACCCTGCACTTAGTAAAACACCCTGCATCATAGTAACACACACACCCTGCACATAGTTATCAGCGACCACCCTGCACATAGTACACAAATACACCAAACACCCTGCACATAGTATATAGTAAGAGACTCTTACAACACAGCCCTACAACCTATAAACTACCATGTACCCACACCCTTCTACATAATTACAAGCACATCGAACGATAAGTCAAAAAACCGCCCGCCTTCACACAACACCCTATCCACCAAACCCACGCTTCTTCCTAGTCGCCCTCCCGGCACGCACCTGCCATCACACCCCTGCACATGGTACACAATCCTGCCATGGAACATGCAACTAGATATTACGAACACACTCGTTCGCATCTCCTCCGTTTTGATTTTTGGCGGCCAGAAACAGATCCAATCACAGCTGAGACTCTGCACTCCACCCAAGCATGACGGGTAACCATTACACGTGATAGCAGTGGTTGGCTGAGCCAGACTGTGCCCTGGGATAGACTAGCCGCTGCCGCGCGCTCGGAGCATTCTTTGTCTGGATGCCGCTAGGAGAGAGCTGGCTGCGGTCAGGGACCGCGGTTGCTGTTCTATTGAATAGTGTTTAGGCAGGAGTGATTCTACAAGAACCCAAAAGCCCTTTGTTAGGGCTAATAGGGCGTTATATTATTTTGTTTTTGCTTTGGCTTGTGGCTTGCCTTGCATGGCCACAAAAAAAACAAAAGAAAAAAAAAAAAAAAAAAAAATATAGGCAGCTAGTACCATACTGTGATGAATTGGCAGGGAGTACTTTGATCGTTGTGTTTATCTCTTAGCGTGACACCATATCCACCTCAAACACCAAAGTGGCACAATTTATTAGCGGTTTGATTGAATTAGGTCGAGTCTGCTGATTTTTTTTTTACTTTTTATTTTTTTTTATAACTCAAGTCATCAGCACCGCCCAAAATCCAGTTGTGTGCTGTCAGTGTAGTTTTAGAACTAGCCATAGCAAGAGATACATTGTTTTGTAAAAAAAAACACAAAAAAAACAAAAAAAAAAACTGAAAAAAATCCCAAATAATTTATTTACACTGTACTTTTGAAAATGTTGAACCCGAGGCAGGGTAGAGGACGAGGGCGGGAGTGGGCGGCCAACACTGCGGGGTCAGAGGCCTGTCCTGGGCGGGTGAGACACCACCTCTGATGAGGAGCAGGGAACGCGAGACACACTCCCTAGGTTCATGCCTCAGTTACTGGGACTTCGTGGTAGAGCACTGTTGATGCCAGAAACCGGTGCAACAGTGAGTCGTGGAATTGCGACTGCTTCTAGCTATTTGTCACCAGTCAGTCTTCCACGCAGTCCACCATGGTCCCGAATCAGCACTCCTCCAGCTCCTCCCCCTCAGCCATCCTTCCCCCCAGTCTGCCCCTCCGGAAAATTTGGCATTTGAACCGGCATACTCTGCAGAACGTTTTCTCTGGACCCTTCCCACCGTCCACAACCACTGTCCGGTGCTGCTTATGCAATTTCCGATCCCAGTTTTCCAACGTCCAGTCTTGTGGGTGTGATGACATATTGACGTAGTGGAAGTGTGTAAGAGGTGGGTCCTACGATGGAGACACGGTATTTTTGTCAGACAGTGGTAAGTTGTTGTCTCGGGCAGGAGTCCAAGGGGTGTGGAGCAGACTGAGGATTCGGATATGAAATGATGTACCGACCAACTGGGTGAGAGGCCGGGTGAACACAGTGCTTCTGAGACCGGAGGAGAGTCCTCGCCAGAAATGTGGAAGAGGCAGTGGTGTGTCAGACGGAAGGCCGTGGCCACAGCCTGGTGCATCAGCGCCAAATGTTTCACGGGTGGGAGGGGGGTGGGCGGGGGGGCTCCCGTGCAGTGTCCCTGGCGAGGTGCTAGGGGGGTTTGTTCAGAAGTCGTGTGAGGTCTTAAAGAAACACCGATGACCGACGAGACTTGGTGTGTCACCTGTCCCCCAGGATCATCAGGGGTCCACACTAATAGCTTAACCACCACCAGTATGCTCAGGCATATGACAAAAAACGAACATCTTCCCTCCCAATCGCCACAGCATCCCCATGTTCTCACTGCACGTGGCACTCTGCCATAACCCCCTACTCTGGAGCGCAAAAGGAAGTAGAGTGCAACCCCCCACACGCCCATTTCCTCACTCCACATCTCCAAAACAAATTTCTTAGCCCTGGATACTGCTGGCCCTATAGGCTGGTGGACTGCGGCTTTACAACTTCATGGCGGCGGCCGCCCCTCGGTATTCGGTCCCCACCGCCACTATTTTTCCCAATGTGGCCGCCCCAGCCCTGCACCATCAGGTGGTCAGAACAACATCATCCGTGCCCTGACCACCCCGTTTCGACAAGTCCACCTGACCACAGACACGTGGACGAGTCCTGCCGGCAGGGCCACTAGATCTCGCTGACGGCATATTGGGTAACTTAATGGAGGCTGGGACCGAGTCTGACCCTGTGGCGGTCATATACTCCGAGCCGAGGATGCAGGCCTCCTCGGTCAGGTCCTCTCAGGCCATTAGCCGCCTCCGCCTCCCCCCCCCTCCACCTCCTCCTCCGAATTCAATCCGTGGTCATGGCGCCATCAGTCGGTATCTCTAGGCACAGCAGCATTGCCGTCGCTAGCAACAGCAGGCGGTGCACAATTAGCTGAGCCTAGGCGATAAAATGCACAGCCGCCCAAGAGCTATTACAGGGCATCACGTCCGCAGACTGATCTGTGGTGGCACCGCTGAACCTGAAGCCCGGCGTGTGTGTGTGACAACGGCCGTAACATGTGCAGCTCTGCACTCGGCATACGACCTGTCCATGCCTGGCCCATGTTTAAATCAATAGTTCAGCGTTTCTCAAGACTACCCCATCTGTCTGATTTGCTCACTAACGTGCGCGCAATCTTGCGCATTTCGAGGAAATCCATGCCCCCCCCCCCCCCCCCCCAGATGCGCCACTCTCAGGCAGCGGGCAGCGCCGCCTCCAACTGCCCGCTCACCGACTGTTGTGCGACGTGCCCACGATGTGAATTCAACACTGACCAGTTATGCCAGAGTTTACGCAGCGCCGACGATTGTATACTGCCAGATGTCAACTTCCACCAGAACTGGTAGTCAGGTCAGTCAGCTTCTCAATTCTACAATGGAGGAGTGGAGTGGATGTCGATATGCTGCTGTGCTGAGTAACTTTGAGGAGTCAACACAGATGTCATTGGCGATGCCGCCATCATCACCTCACCATCCCGCTGCTGGCCTGGTTCAACTCTCTGGCACATTATCGAACTTTGCGCTCGTTCACAAGAACAGGGAAAATATTCCTTGTTGATATGCCGAACACCCTGAGGTCTTGTTTCTCGCGCATATCGGAGGAGGTGGAGGTGGAGGAAGGATGAGGAGGAGGAGAATGTTGGCGAGAACAATAGGGATCATTGCTCGACCTTTCACGTTCAGCGTGTATGGTCGAAGAAGATGATTTGGGAGGAGGAGGAAATTGACATTCAGCCAGTGAGGGAGTTAATTCCTTGCGCGTTGGGACTCTGGCGCATATTGCAGACTTCCCAATGTGCAGCCTGCCTATCCCGTACCCTCGCGTTCAAAGAATTTTTCCAGCACCGTTACCGGGTATTCACTCTCCTGTACCCCGGGTACAGCAAAATCTTTCCACTCTCATCCCTGGAGAGGAAGAGTGTTGAGAATGCATGATACCAGCAGGCCCTGGTGCACAAGCTGAACACCCTTTTCCCTTCTGACAGCGCTAGCCTGTAGGCCGTACTTCTGTGGAGACAGTAGCGAGGAGAAGTAGGCGACTGGCAGCTTGTCCACACTGGCAGGGTACGCTTTAACAAGGCTTTGCCAGTTTGTATGTCACCCCACAAGAACACTGTCACCTGTCCCCAGTCCCTCGGCAGAGTAGGCTGATCGTACTTACAGTAAAGATGGTGAGGGAAGTACGTAGCGTAGACCTACCATCGTCTGAATGATCACCCAGCTCCCACACTACTGGTTTTCAAAAGCTGGACATTTGCACGAACTGGCTCTGTACGCTTGGAGTTTCTTGCCTGCCCTGCCGCTAGCGGCTTGTTGTCCGAGCGGGTGTTTCAGATGCAGCTGGGGTGGAAATCATCACCTATAAGCGTGACACGCCTGTCCGAACTGACAGCGCTGACAGGCTGACGCTTATTAAGATGAATAATGCCTGGATTTCTCAAACTGATCACTTCCGGATCCGGCATGACGTGACGCGTGCACGCCTACCGTCCGGGATCCCGCCCCACTCCTCTCTCTGACCGCGCACCGCCCCGCTGATCCGCCAGGTTTAACGGAGGGCAGCTTCCACCACCGCTCCCCCTCCAAGCTAACGTGCCCCTCGCCCTGGTCCGGCTGCTGTGTGGGCCTGACCGTTCGGGTTGGCGCTGCACCGAGACGTCTTCTCTGTTCCGCTCTCAGAGATGAAAAGAGTCTCACTCCAGGTGAGAGCTGGAGCTGAAGACCGGCTGACAGTGAGATTGAGCACTCCAGGTGAGGCAGGAGCCGGTGGGCCCCACTCCATGTCGGATACTCCAGGTTAGAGTTGGCGTTACCATGTGGGAAGCAGGACCTAGGGCCTTATTTCTAGACGAATTCACCATGTTAGAGGCTGGAGTTGTCCGAAATATCGACCTGTTTGGGTCAGACCAGAGCTGGCTGCCTATGGTTTGGGGCCCCTTCGCTGCTACTCTCGGCCGGTCTACACAACGTTTTTTCCCGTGCCTAGGAAAACCACGGATTGATCCGGAGATCATGGGTATTCAAGGTTCTGCCTGAAGCTGGTGTGAGATACTTCGGTCTCAGGAGTTGTGTGTCCTTCGGGCCTATTGGCTGTGGAGGTTTCCTCTATGCTGTGTTTTGCGCCCTCATCTAATGATAGACTAACTGCTACCTCCTTTTGTGCTTGTTTGGTCTACTAAACTCGTAGCTAATCTGACGTGCTGCTAATTATGCTATTTTTTCCGAAAAACCCGGTCTGCCTGGCTTGCGCCCTCTCTAACGTAGATAAACTGCTCCTCCTTTCTGTTTTTGCCTACTAAGAAAACCTCTACTAGCTACTGTGCTGCTAATTACGCTTCCCCGCCTAAGAAAAACTGAGCGTTCTAAATCAGTACAATAACTTTTCTGCGGATAAGAAAGGAGAAGTAAAACGAACGACAAAAAATAAAGAAAAAAACAAAAAGGCATTTGCAAAAAACGGGCGCATTGACCTGTCACCGAGCCTCTGACAATCACTAATCAACATCCAACAAGGCGGAGTGGGGAACTCTGAGTACACGCGAGCTGCACATTCCACGTCAATACCCCACCAACAATTAAATCCACCGGACACCTCGAGGGCACTCAGAAACCCCAGGGGCGTGATACCACCACAAACCACCAAGGGCAAACAAAACAACACACCACACACAGCAACCCCCCACCGCGCGCTTATAACATTTCCAAAAATGGTTCTGTATTGAACGAAGTGGTGCATGAAGAATAACAATAATGAAAGTGGTGTAAAATAACTTGGTCATGTCTCCCTACTATTGAAGCCCTGAAAAGACAATAAAGGGTCCTTCAAAGTGCGAGCGAGGGGGAATGAAACGGGAAGGGAAATGAGAATGGAAAAGAGTCGTAATAAACAAGGGAAAAGAATAGGTTAAAGAAGAGGAAAAAAGCCCAATTGGGCAGCAATTGGGGTGATGTCCCCTTGACTAGGTTCGAGACTCCTGTGCTGAGGAATTAGACTTCTGTAACATTCTGGCAAAATTGGACTTCCCGAATTACCAAACACCTCAATCATTACCCCGGCTCGCCCGCCTGCTCCAGGGTGAAGGCCCCGGTGGACGTTTTGAACCCACCCCCCCCCACGGCGGTTTATATGATGTACTACAGTTAATGCTCCAATTTTGTGTTGGAAACTGACAGGCTGTAACATAATACGTGGATAATTCGGTGGCTTATCATAACGGTGCTTTCAGGCGGACTAGTCAAGAAAAGGGATCTAGTGAGATGTGCTAAATGTGAGGCTTCATGAAATTGGCAATTAATTGAAATAATATAAACTGCCCCCCCCAATCAAGGATCTGAGGATGGTTCCCGGGGGATCGGTTTGGAATCTACGTCGGAATGGAAACGTATCCATAAACGTCAAATGTGTACACCCTCCCCCCCTCAGGGTAGCCCTGCTCCACGGAGGTGTTTTGACGAAAGTCACCAACCCAAGGTATCTGACAACTGAGAGACGACCGTGGTGAAAGTTGGCTATCAGAATGCTAGGAAGGTGTTAGTTCGGGACGGTTCTCAAAGTGACAGTATACCCTGAGGGACCAAATCGACAGTGGTTGGAAACGACTGGGAGAAAAAATTGACGGACTTATAGGAACCGCTCTAAGTGCTTCAATATCGTATATTGGTCTCCCCGAGAGGTTGGGGAAAATTCCCTAACGGAATGGGTTCAAGTGTGGCTCAAAGAAATATGGGCCCCGATTAGCTCTCCTCTCTATTTATGATTGGAGAAGCCCACCGGTGTCCTGGCAAACCTCCGATCCAGGTGCCACCCCCCCTAGGGTCACTTCTAGCTAAATTTTTGGTGCTCCCAGGACCGGGATTAGATTATAAGGTTGTCACGTTCCAAACAAGGACTTGACTTATAAATGGGGTCGGGTCTCACTTTTTTCCTGATTTTTTCACTAGCACACAGCAGAAGAGAGTAAGTTTAAGATGTTAAATGCGCATGATAGCCAGGCGGATGAAGTTTTTCATTATTGTATCCACCAAGCTGAGGGTGGTGTATAATGACAACACTGTCTTTTTCGATAGTTCTGTTGAAGCCTCTAATTGGCTGGAATCAAAGGCTTCTAAGAATGTTGGTTTACCTGTGGTGGAATTTTGTATAAAGTTAGTATCAATCTTTCCACTTTGGGGCGTTTTTGGGCGGAGAGGAGGGGGGGGGGGGTGGGAATGGCAAGTTAGGGAGGTTTTTTGAGTCCTTCTCTTAGTTGACAGGTCAGTAAGCAGGGGGGGAGGGGGAGTGAGAGTGGGTTGGGCTGGAGTGGATGGTGGGGACAAGAGAACTATCAGCCAAGCTGGGGGAAAAATTTTTTTTTTTTTCTTTTTTTTTTTTGTTCTCTTTTTTTTCTTTTTTTCCTTTTCTTCTGCGTTAATCTATGTCTACGCAGTTTATGTGTGGAATTCAGGGGCCCTAGAATGATCGCCGTAGGCGATGTTATTGTAAATGTATAGTGCCCGTCATTTGCTGTATCCGTTTGTTTAATAGAGACACACCTTACTCCCGACACTACTGCCCTGGGTTAGATAGAAGGTGGCTCTTTTTGTCTTTCATTCTTGCGGGTCGCCATTCTCCCGGGGAGGTATCCGTTCTTATTCATAATAGGGTGGAGATGATAAAATTTTAGCGGTTAAGACAGATCGAAAGAGGGGAGATCCTCTTCTTATTCTCTGCTGCTTTAGTAAAATCCTGTGTGTCCTGGCCTTTATAGCTCATCCCCCCCCCTTTTCAATGGAATTCTAAAGAGTTAACCCAGTTTACTGAGATAGAGAGGACAATCCGTTTCTGGTCCAGGGATTTTAACGCATTCTCGATGGATATCTGTGACATACGTAGCCTGAGCATTTCTGCCGGGCATAGGGATAGGGGTCCTCAGGCTTAAGAACTTCTGCAGAGTTGGCCTTAGGATTCTGGGGCACCTAACTACTTGATAACCTGCGTTCTCCTTGTTTTAGTCGGACTCATTCAGCTCTCTCCAGGATGACTTATCTGGCTATGATGGCCTTCCTTGGCTTTATTGGAGAAATGAAGTATGAGTCTATGCGGCTCTGACCCATTGTGGGATATCCCTCTTATTGGGGTTACCGAGGGAACATTTTGGAAATGAGGTGTTTTTTAGACTTACCCTCATTGGCTTCACTCCGAATATGAGGAGTCAAGGTTCAATAGACTGTTCAAGAATTCTGGTCTCGTAACTCGGGAGCGGGGAACATGAGGGTGTGGGATTCATTGAAAGTCTTATCTGCGTGCATCTTTTTTCAAGAGATTAACTGGAAAAAAGGAATTGTAGACAGATGAGACTTAAACTTAAAGACAATTAGACCTAACCAAAAAACCTGGGCGCTACATCACAGAAGCAGATAGAGATGAAGTTCTGTGGTCCCCCAACTGGCCTTATACCCCTTCATACAGAGACAATCCCAACATACGAGCTTTCTTTAGTGGGATAAGAAATTAATGCGGATGGGGGTAACCGGGTAACTTTTGGCTACGTTTCTTAAAAAAAGAGAGTAACCAAGGGGTTCATGCCTATTCGGACCATACTGGGAAACTGGTCAGATCAAAGAGCATACTGGAAGCTTTATAGGCTCTTTATGAGGCGCTCTAGCGCACTGAAGTAAGTATATGGATGGTCAGTTATATGGCTTTCCTGGATCGACCCTATCCCTAGTTTTGTCCAGAAGAAAAGGCTCCCCTTTGAATGACCCTATAGGGGTATGATAGAGATTTTGGAGGCCTTAGACTTCAACATCAGACCAGCACCCGACTATATGTTTACCCTCCCCTTCCTATAGAAAGTATCAAAATGTTCCGTCTCTCATATTAGATCGGTTTTACAGCAGCATATGTAAGGGGCGATACGGGATCAATACGAGGCCCGCCATAGTATTGATCCTTAAGAAGGATAAAAGATGGCTGAGATGGGCTCTTATAGACCATTTCTCTATTGAATTCCGACATAAAAATTTTTGTAGCAAAATTCTTTCCTCCAGATAAAAAGGTAATCTCCGCTTGTTCCCCCGGATCAAACGGGTTTATACCCGTCAAAGGGGAGTACGGGACATATCTCCATAGGCTGGTTCTCAGATATGCAGTTTGGATTAACGGGGGGACCGCTCCATCCTGTCATTAGACGCTGTTAAGCGTTTGACAGAGTGGGTGGCCTTACTATGGAAGTGATGGACAGATTGGGTTAGGTGGGATTCGCTAGGTGGGTTAAGTATCATGTAATCACTCCCTCAAAAAAAAACACCAAATAAAAAAAGAAATAAAAAGAAATAAAACAAAACAAATAAGGAATAAACCTAGCGAGGATGGTTAATGGTTGGCTTTCTGAACCTTCCAACTGTAGATAGGGCTAGCGGGATCCCCCTCTCCCCCTCTCCTCTTTGCCCATTGTATTGAAGTGCCGTTTGGCTCTTTTGATTCGGGAGCCTCAACCACATCAAGGGCTGGGGGTGGGGGATAGGGGGACAAGTATTCGCTTATGCGATGATATATTTGTTACGATCCAGATTTCAGATGACTCTATAAGGAGGCCATTAATTGATGTGGTTCTGATTCTTTTCAGATTAAAGTCATTGGGGCAAATCCGTTCCTCCTACCGTTGGATGGAGTGGTGAAGGAGGTAAGACCTCCCATTTCCCGGTTAGAAGGGGGCTTTCCTTTAAATACTTAGGTTATGGGTTTCCGGGATTTTGGAGGTGTTGTGGATTAAACATAACCCCGCCAATTAATAAGTTAAACGGATATTTCGGGTGGATAAAAATGCCCTTTTCTAGAAGCTGATAGGGTAGCTATTGTCAAAGGACCTCCTCCCACATGCTCCTTTACCCTCTAGCGGGTGCCCCACATTTGGCTCTCCGGAACTGTCAGAATTCTTGAAGGTTTGGTCAGAGATTTGATTTGGGAAAAGGCGGGTCCCGGATCGGGTTACCTCCTCTCTATTGGTCTCTGGAGATGGGGCGGGGGGTTCCCTATTTCTTTGGTTATTTTTTTGCCTCCAAACTGCTTGTCTAGTTATAGACAGAACTGGCAGTGCCTATGGTAGGGTTAATAGAGCTTAGTTGGGAAGCAGGGATTCCATTTTTTCTTTGTTGAAACGTGGGGAATTTAGATTTAATGTTATAAGAATATTCACTGGCGAATGTTCTGGATTATGTTTGGGGAAACATATAAAAAGTAAAGGTATAAAGGTGTATTTGGTGTTTACCCCAATATGGGAGAATTTTCACCTTTGAATGAAGTTTTCATATTTAGATCGCACTTTAGTCACTATGGTGCATAGTTGTATGCTTTAGGGTTATTTATTGTGTTTTGTACAATTGTACTTTTTGAGATGGTATTGTCATGTATATTAGATTTTTTCAATAAAAAAAAATTAAAGGAAAAAAAAAAAAACCTGGATTTCTCAAAATTCAATCTCCACCAGGTGAAGGAAGCTCAACCTGAACTAATGTATGTACACTCCTCCTCATTGCCTCCTTCTCCTCCGCTCCTTGTAACGCTAAAGTCAATGAAAACTGGCTATTTTTTTGCCCGTGGCCAACTGCTCTAGCTATAGTAACTTATGGGGGTCATTTACTAAGTGCCCGATTCGCGCTTCTCACCCAACGTCTATTTTACCCAATATTTTCGATTTGCGCCGATTGTACCTGAATTGCCCGGATTTTGGGGGCTGCACAGACGCATCGGATTGTGGCGCAATGCTCGCGCATGCGCGCGCCGAAAACGGGGCCGCGGCCGAACGAAAACCACCCGACGTATTCGAAAAACAGCCGCATTATAGAACCGAACAATGTGTCGCTCAGGGACCCGCTTGACCTTCCCTCAAGACGGCCTCTGTGAATTCCGTCGCCTTAAAATGCTTTTCAATTCAACGCAGCAGCGCCACCCTACTTGACTGGGAGGAACTACCTTATTAAATCCCAGCCGGACCCGAATCCAGTGTCCGAGAACGCGCCGCTGGATCGCGATGGACGGGGGAAGTAAATCTGCCCTAGGTATTTAATTTTTTCAGGAGACCCACCTCCTCCCTCTAGTGAGAACACTTTTGGACGTGCCACAATACATGCACATCCAAATTAATCTTTCCTCAATAACTAACTCACTCCACTCAGACAGGGAGCTGAGCTGTCTTGCTCTGGTCTGGTGTGCTGACTGCACTGACTTGCTTAGCTATACTGAGCTCTAGTCTAGTCAGCTCTAGTCTAAGACTAACTCTAGAACTTTCCTGACCAGGGCTTTTGTTACTCCCACTGGTCAGGTGGTGGTTACTCCTCCAATTGCATCCCAGCTTACAGATACAAGATATAACACATGTGATTGGTTGACACATATTACATCACATTTAATACTTAACTCTTGCCTTCCCAGGCAGACTCTACCGCTGCAGTGTTCCCCTGTGTTATGTAGTGACCTGCTGTGGGGTTGATCAGACCCTTCACAGGCTGCAAGCTACATGGTGGGACGTATTCACAACAACCCCTCTGCCTTGCATCGGCAGGGGTGTTGCATGTAGAGATGAGCGAGCACTAAAATGCTTGGGTGCTCGTTATTCGAGACAAACTTTTCCCGATTTTTTCTTTTTTGTACACATTCGTTTAATTTTTGAAAATGTTTTAATCCGCAATGAGACCTGTATAAATTTGGCATCACCATGATTGTACCGAACCAGAGAATAAAACATGGGTATATATGGAGCGCACAGTGAAAGTCGTAAAAACTGAGCCCACAAGAACGTGACGCACATGTTTTTATAAAATATTTCCACATTTAGATTTTTTTTCTGCTTCCCATGGAATAATAAATAACACCACTGAAAAGCAGTAACATTTGTTACGCACAAAATAAGCCCTCACACAGCTCTGTACACAGAAAACTGAAAAAGGATTTGGATTATGGATTTTTGAAGGTGGAGAGTGAGAAATAAGCGAAAAAACCCTTTGTCCTTAAGGGGTTCATTTAAAAAACCTAAGTGTAACCCTAATAGGAAAAAAACGCACATTTAAAACGCTCATGTACACCTATAAAACACGATATATAGTTTGCACTAGAGATGAGCGAGCACTAAAATGCTCGGGTGCTCGTTCTTCGAGACGAACTTTTCCCGATGCTCGAGTGCTTGTCTCGAATAACGAGCCCCATTGAAGTCAATGGGAGACTCGAGCATTTTCCAAGGGGACCAAGGGTCTGCACAGGGAAGCTTGGCCAAACACCTGGAAACCTCAGAAAATGATGGAAATGGACAGGAAACAGCAGGGGCAGCATGCATGGATGCCCTGGAGGCTGCTTAATCGCACCATTATGCCAAAATTATGGGCAACAGCATGGCGATGACAGAGTGACCGAATGAGGCTAGATAGGGTCAGTTATTGGATGTTTTAGATGCTGACACTATAGAAGACGGCATGCAGAGGCAGTGGCAGCAGCGGCAGTCTAGAGAGTGGCATGGCGACATACACCAAATGGACTCAGGCTTCAAACCAATTAAAAAAATTCCTTTTGGCGAGGATAGCGTGTAGCACTGTATGTATCAGTATTTTGCCTGGTTAAGGCAGCAGAAAGGAATCAAAGGAGGTGAGCAAGAAGCGCTGAAATGATTTCCTATGTGAACAAAAGGTTGACGGTATATTTAGTTAATAACACAGCATGGTGGGGTCCGAGGTGGTGCATTCCGGTGCGATGAGATGACTTTCAGCGCAGCAGCGCCACCTGGTGGACGGCGGAAGAACTGCCTTCATAAATCCCGGCCGGACCCGAATCCAGAGCAGAGAACGCGCCGCTGGATCGCGAATGGACCGGGTAAATAAATGTGCCCCAATGTAATCATGTGGGAGCCCTAAGAGGAGCCATCAAAAATTTTGGTGGCCATTGTGAAGAACAACCAATGTCAGCAAATAATATACAATGGGGGTCATTTACTAAGGGGCCGATTCGCGTTTTCCCGACGTGTTAGCAGAATATTTCCGATTTGCGCCGATTTCCCCTGAATTGCCCCGGGATTTTGGCGCACGCATTCAGATTGTGGCGCATCGGCGAAGGCATGCGTGCGACGGAAATCGGGGGGCGTGGCCGAACTAAAACCCGACGTATTCGGAAAAACCGCCGCATTTAAAAACCGAAAAAGTGTCGCTTGGGGAGCGCTTACCTTCACCTGGTCCGAGGTGGTGCATTCCGGTGCGATGAGATGACTTTCAGCGCCACCTGGTGGACGGCGGAAGAACTACATTCATAAATCCCGGCCGGACCCGAATCCAGAGCAGAGAACGCGCCGCTGGATCGCGACTGGACCGGGTAAGTAAATGTGCCCCAGTGTGTCAACAAAAACCATAAAACACTTTCCCCTCCATTTAGATCAACTGTGCCTAGCATTGGTTTGTTGGCAGGGAGATTGAGTGCTCGAAACTGGTGAGTGGTGGAAACGTTACTCCTCACCACCTCTTCTCCCATGGCATTGAGTGTCTATGTAATCACGCACCTCAATTGGGTTCAATCTTTTTGCTAGCAAGAAGGAATTCACTAAAATTTCAGAATGAAAATAGATAACAAAAGAGGGCCTGATATTAGCCAAAGTAAGTGGACAAGTAAGCAAATTCCTTTGCTGACAATTAGTGACCATTAGAAGAACTGCCGGAAATGCAGTTTACATTCGCATCCAGCATTCATTTATTTAACCTTTTCACGGCCAGTCAATTTTAAAGCACAGGGGATGCATAGGGAGGGCTCTTGGACTAAGCCCTCTCCATGTACAAAAGACTTACACAAGTTGCATTTTACAACTTTACTGCCACAATCAGTGCTGGACTTTTACCATATTGCTGCTGTTTAGCACTCCATATGATGTCATTGAAGGGTGCAGATTAGTTGCGATGACAGCTGGAAGTCTGTGATGGGCTCCAATAGCTGTTGTTCAGCATTCATCCTTACAGTATGCTGGAGACCATAGAATAGCAGAGATGTGTTAACCGGACTGCATAGTGAAAGCCATAAAAACAAAGCC